>NDGN011485460.1:0-11851 GCA_002564285.1 Tympanoctomys barrerae
CTGTGCTTTGCCAAGCTTGTTCTAAGTAGGTGCTGTAGACCACTGAGCCATCTCACCAGCCCTCTGAGTATTTTTTTTAAGGAAGGCATTTTGCAGGTCATTCACACAATCCCCACTGGATGAACGGGAAGCAGTGAGGTGGAAGAGGAGCTGATGCATGTGTTCTGATTTTCTTGCTTTTCCCAGGAGGGATGCTGGACAAGGTCTTTAACCACACAGGGGCTGGGCACTTCCGTTTCCTGGGCAATGCCCTGGTCAACCTCTCCTCCTGTGTGCTGCTGGACCGCTTCCGGGCCGTGGAGTCAGAGGACGTCCTGGAATTGGAAGCACACAAGCTCATGCAGCAGAACGAGTTCTTGGCCAGTAAGTAACAGACAAAAACGGTCACAGAGACCCTGGCTCCTTAGGTTGTCGTCTCACGTGATTTCCCCTAATGGTGTTTAATGTTGGCTCAGAGAAAAGTGAAGCCTTTCCAAGCTAACACAAAATAAAGCAGAAATACACATGTGGAGTTAATGAACAGATGTGTCTCATGCCACAAGGACTATGTTTTCACCATCCTGAGAATAGTGCCACCAGAGGTCTCTGTTCTTACTATTTCTTATCATTATTTATGGTTAAATCTCATGTGATATGTAACAATTTTGTTAACCAAAGTTATATTCTAATTTCCTTCATGTCCTTTATTTATTTTTATCATAATGTCTTATTCTTATGGGCGGAAAGTGGGAAAATACAGTGGTCAGTTAGAGTCCATTGTCAGCTGTATACTTGTTCAACTAGATACCATGCATTCCTGTATGTTCCCCTTGAATCAACATTTAATTATTATCATTGTTTTGGGGGCTGGGGATGGAACTTATCGCCACAGGTGCTAGGAAATTGGGTGCTCTGTCCCGAGCCACATCCTTGCCCCCTCTCCTGTGTTTCACTGAGATTTTGTGCCGGTTTGCCAGGGCTGTCCCCATGAGGCGCTGCAGGTGGCTGACTTAGCCAACAGAAATCCTTGGTCTTTCTAGGGACAGGGAGTGCAAAATTAAAGCAGCGCTAGGTTTCTTCTGAGGGCCGAGAGGGGTCGTGACTGTTGTATCTCTCGCTGCTTGAAGCTGGCTGTCCCCTCCTTGTCTGTCTGCACCTTCATGTCTGGCTTTCCACATTTTGTGAGGACACCATCGCATTGAATTGGGGCCCACCCTAAGGACCTCATTTTAACTCTTCGGGCCCTCCCTGCATGCCGTCTACACGCACACCTCAAGGTCCTGGGGTGAGGACTTTGTCATATATATTTTTGGGGAAGCAGTTCAGCTCATGTCAGATGTGATCATGGAACTCAACCCACGTGGCAGAAAACACGCCCCGTGTACTTAGGTTGTGGGCGCTGGCCCCGCGCGGGGTGGGCTGTGGGCCTCATCTCACACCTGCAGCTCCAGGGAAGGGCTGCTGGTTACTATCTGAGTGGCGCTGAGTAAGTTTTTCAAGTCCTGGAAAAAGCAGATAATGTCTTTGTGCTGATGGCAGCACAGCACGATTTTCTCGAAAACAAAAGATGCGTTGGACCGGGAGTGAGGTCTTGGCTCAGGGTGGCCTCCAGGAGCCTGTGGAGCTGCACGTGCTCCTGCCTTTCTGGGGCCGGACATCCCCACCCCCTGCAAAAGGAGGGGGAAGGGTACGCCCCTCCCTGAGCTCTGGCGGTGCTTACCTGGCCTTCTCTGCCGCAGGTATCATCTTTAACAGTTCCTCGGTTGGCGAGAGCTTCGGGTCAGCCCCTCGCCGGTTGCTGCCCCGTGTCACGTACACCCTTCGCACCAGCATCTTATACAGCATGAGGACCGATTTGATAAAAAATCCTTCCTGGAAGTTCCATCCTCAGAGTCTGCCGGCAGATGGGTTCAAATATAACTACATCTTTGTGCCACTGCAAGACGTGATCGAGAGGGCCATTGTTGAGGTCCAGACTGGGCAGGAAGTCTTGGAGCCGATGACCCAGGCACAGGCAGCCCCCTACCCATGCCACACCAGCGACCTGTGAGTAGCTGTCACCACCCATGCCACACCAGCGACCTGTGAGTAGCTGTCACCAGCAGAATCTCCTTGGGGGAGTGTGGCTGAGGGGAGAGACCTTGCGCTTTCCGTAGTCATCCCAGAGTCCTTGTTTTAGAAAAATCCATTCTCTTCAGTGCTTCCAAGTTTATTGTTTATGTTCTTGAGCTACTTGGGTAGAAACGCCACGGTGGAGAAAGGATCAGCCCTTGCATCTGTGGGCTCGCAGCTTCGGGCACAGGTCCAACCGGTTGCTGACTGGATGGGTAATTCCAGACAGTTCCAAAGAGCACAACTTGAATTAGCCATGTGCTGCACACACTGCCCCTGTGTGAACGAGGCGGTGCAGGCTGTGTGCCGAGGGCTACCTGGAGCTTGGGGGGTGTGCATGGGGACTTGAGCCCTCTGCATTCTGCCGCGCCTGTGGGGCTCCTGGAAGCCACCCTGTGTTGGTCCAGATCAGTGGGAATTTTTAAGTGAAGGGGGGAGTTTTATATGGACACTGCACATCCGTGTCGTGAACTGCCCTTAGCACCACTGTGATGAGCAATGTTCCCCAAGGCTGAGTGGGTCTGGATTCAGCCCTTACCTGTCTGCACTTGGGGAAAGCAAGAACCATTATTTCATCTTGAAGAGCACACAGGGTGTCAGGGAATTCAGGGGAAGACTGTGTTGGTTCCTTAGGTAGGCACCAAGTAACTGAGAGTGTCCGAGGGTCGAGCTATCACACGGCTGCAGCAGGAAAGGAAGCGAAGCTCAGTCCGGAACGGGAACATCTGCATGAGACAGGAGTCTTCAGGCCAAGGCCCCGCAGGGGCCATTGCAGAGGGGCACAGAGACTGAGGTCCCCAGGGCTCTGTAAACTTGGCAGTGAGCTCAGGGACTGGATACAATAAGGTTGTAGAAGGACTTCACGATGCATCAGAGGAGGGGAGTCGCACAGTGGCAGGCTGTTTCCTTTGTGCAGGACCAACGCGGTCCGCATAGCATTCTGCTCCTGCCCCCGGACACCTGCAACACAGGCTGCGGGTCCCTGCTGTCCCTACCTGCTGCCTCTGATGCTGCCACCTTCTGAAGCTCTCTTGAAAAGCACAGTGGAAAGAGAGTGGCTGAATGTGAGGCTGTTATGTCACCTTAGCGATGACACTCCCACGCATCCTGTCTCTGACTGAGGCCCAGCAGCGGATCACCAGGTAGAGGCGTAGCACCTTCTCGAGGCCATAGGAGCCCCTTGGTAGGGCAGGCAGTGGGAGTGATGCTCAGGATCTAAGCTGTCTCAGAGTGCCTGGATCATGGGGCGCCACACGCCTCAGGGGACTCACCCGTGGGGGAGCTCAGGGTTGACTGCACTGTGGGAGGCAGGTTTGGTGGACATGCTCCCTGGGGTGTGACCTGGAAGGCCCTTCGCCCTCCTGAGCCCCTCCCTTCTCTCTCGACTTCCTCCAAGGCACCTTTCCACCATATTTCTGCCTTGGAGCCACCTGACCATGGACTGGGACCCGAGCTGGGAGCCAGGCTAAACCTTTCTTCCTTCACATGGGGGTGCCAGGGATTGTACCCCAGGTACAGGCAAGCTGGCTTATGCGGGGGCCCGAGGCTCACCTGCCTGCCTGTCTAGTAGCGTGCTTTGTGCAGGATGACTCACCTACGTCTTTTTGACAGTAGCACAGCAGTTTAAAGGCTCATGTGATTGTGATGAGCTGGTCTTGGGAAGTCATAGTGTGGCAGGAGAGAGCTTGGGGTCAGGAAGAAATGGGCCAGTGGGACTACCTGCATGGACAAATCACCGGCAGAAGCCCCTGCACTTCTTTCCTTGTGGGTGAGAGCTTTCCTTTCTTTTCAAAGATACCATGCTTTTGGTTTTGAACATTTTCACCCTTGCAAAAAAATGCTCCAAAGTCATTTTCTCTGAGGTGACAGTACTGAAAGATGACTGCTGTTGGCAAGGTGCGGGTGCCCAGCTTTCCACCTGACCTAGAAGCTGAGAGGCCTCCAGAGCCAGGTGCCTGGGGAAGTCAGCATTTCAGGATGCTGCCTGCCTGAAGGTGAACCTCGGGGAGCTTCACCTGACAGGCTCCTGCCAGCTGCACGATACACTGATCGACAGCACCCTTGGGAGAGGGCACAGCTTGTGTGTTGGGCACAGTAGGGACCTGGCACTCACCCTGGCTCGTTCTGCAACCCTGGACAACCTGGAGGAGTGGCACATGGCCAGCAAGGAGGGGCTGGCTCCCCATGCCTCCTACCACAGTGTTTTGTTATCAGGCATCACATGAAGGCAGCGAGGAGGTTTGGGGGCAGCAGACGGAAACGCGCCTGCGGCCTCTTCGAGATCGATGGCGGTGTCACGACAGCCGCGCTGGTGGCCGCCTCGGTGCCGTGCCCAGGTGCGGCTTCACTGCGGCGAGATCAATTCGCCTCGTCCTCTCCCTAGGAGAGCGCGGCGCAGCTCCTCCGAAGCCTTTGCTTCATTTTCTTGACAAGGGTGAAGCTGTGTTTTAATTCTCAGACAGAATGCAGTCCTGAGTCCTGTCTTTGTTCTGCTCCTTTCCTTTGTGTGTGCTTTGAACACACCTGTGCTACGGAGACCCCGTGCGTCGGCCGTGATTGAGCCACAGCTGGGGCCTGCATGCACTTGGCCACCTGAGGACAGACGCACACTCAGGCCACCGACCACACTCGTGGAAATGTTCGAATGGCTTCCTACTGCTTGCTGAAAGAGCTACGTATTAATTTATTCATGTATTCAATGACATTTATGAACTATTTGTCCACCGCTAGGTTTGGGGTGAATCAGGAAGGGGGTAGACAAAAACCACTGCCTGTGGGGCACTGACAGTTTACAGACCCAGAGTTGACAGACACAGTGAAGAGGGGGACATCGGGGGCAGGGTGTGCCGGGTTCTGGGAGGGGTGAGCGTGCTCAGAGGCGTCGGGGTGGCGGCTGGAGTTCTGTGGGATCCACGATGTAGTGGGGGCTGGGGTGGCCCTGAAGGGAATGTCTGGGCAGACTTGGAGACAGTCACAGCCTAAAATGTGTGGTAGACCAAGGGGCAGTCAGGGCAGAAGCCCTGGGGTAGCAGTGGCTTGGGGTGCGTGGAGTCGCCAGAGCGTAGTGCAGAAGGGCACGAGGAAAAAGGTGAGGTCAGCGCAGAGCGCAGACTGGGCGTCCTCAAGGGGCCTGTCTCCTGCTTTACGTGATGAGCGTCCTGCTCAGGACCTGGGTGTGTGTGTGGTGGGGTGAGGTGGGGGGTAGGGGTAGGGTGGGCACAGCGCCGCCGTCTGGGAGACCCAGGTAATAACCCAGGGGATGGATCTGTGCCTGGGAGTCAGGTTCCGATTGCATTCCTGAGGCAGAACCTGCAGGTGGGCCATAAGCCTTGAAGAGCAGGATGTGGCAGACAGATGCTGGGAGGACTGACCATCCCGGGCCAAGTGCTTGGATCCTCCAGTGACGGTGCCCTAGGAGAGGGGAGGCCGCAGGTGAGAGGGCTGGGGCGGGGGGGAGGAACAGAAGCACAGCTCAGAACCCCGTGGGTGTGACTTGGGGGACCCACAGGAGGCCTAGGAGGGATTTCTTCAGGAGCCTGAGTGTACCTGAAGGGACGTATCAGTTTAAGTGTTTTAGTGGCATTGGGGACATTGAGGTTGGTGGCAGTGAGCTTTGGTGAGAGAACACAGCTGGAGGTGCCCAAAGGCCAGCACCCAGCCTGGACCTTACCTCTGAGAGGTCGGAGGGATGGAAACAGAGTCCTCCAGACCGGTGGGTGGGGGCAGGGAGGGCTCTGAGTGCGGCCCCAGCAGGGGGAATGTGCCAGAGTGGAGCGTGAGTAAAATAAGGTGTAGGTGGGCAGTGGCCTCTGGATTTGGCGTGTGTCATGGAGAAATTGGGAGAGTGGCTACGGGAGGGCTCCGGGGGACCTGGAGGGGACACTGGAGCCCGAGTCCAGGCAGCTCCTGTGGAAGACACAGCAGGAGGGCAGTGTGAGCCAGAGGTGTCCTCAGTAGGGCCTGATGGGAACAGCCCACACTGGGGGAAGCGACAGCTGTGTTCTCCAGCACCTGAGGGCGGAGCCTCAGGGCCAGTCCTGGCAGCTCGTCCCTGGTCACAAAGCCTGTTTCTGTCACCTTCCTCGGATGTCTCTTTCTCTCTCTTTCCCTCCCTCCCGCTTTCTCTCCCCTCTCCCCACCCCCAGTCCCACTTTCTGTCTGTGTAATGTCTATTGGCAGCCCAGGCCCCATTCTTTGAAGAGCCTGGCATTAGGAAATGGCATCTTGAGGTTTAGACTTTGTAAGTGGCAGGGTTTTATGGCGAGATCTGATGCTTCCATCCGCCTCGTGCTTCACGAGCAGCCATCGTAAGGGCAACTTTTAATGGACACGCAACCACGGAAAAGGATGCCGTTGTGGCTAGAATTCCAGGGCGTTTCATATTCTAACAAAGGATTTCAAATGTTTAATGTACTGCTTTGAAGAACAAGCCAACTTATAAACAACGGCTCAGCACACAAGTAAAAATCACCCCAGAATCCTTTTATTTGGGAACAAAGAATATCTTTTGAGACATTTTCTTCACCTCTCGTCCTCCACCCCCCGCCTCCTTCCATTCGTGGACGCTGGAGCTGGGAGCCTCTGGGCTCTGGGCTCTGGTGGGCAGTGGCCCCTGGAGGTGCTGCCACTCGGTGTGGATCCACCCGAGGGGTGGGGTGGGAGTGAGAGGCTGACAGAGAATCACCTGGAGATCTCGCACTCCTGCTCTGAAGACATCATCCTGGTCCACCATGCACGAGGACAGGGCCTCTCCTGAGAGACGCTCCGCTGTTTTCCTGCCTCAGGCTTTGCCTCGCGGAGTAGCCTTGGTAAACACCTCTCCCTCTCCCTTCTGGGTGGTCAGCACTGTTGTCTCTGCAGAAATCTGCGCCCCTGACAGAGCTCAGGTTCCTCGCTGGCTCTGTGGGCTCCACGTAGTGTGATGTGGGGGACAACTCGGAGGGGAGGCAGGAGAAATGCGCTCCTCGCCGGGTAACCGGTCCTCCTCCTCAGGCCCCACACCGCCCTGGCGGGCTCCTTGTTCTGCAGGAGAAGGATGGTGAGGAGCAGGCTCCCTTATGTCCTGACCCTGCCCGGAGTGGGGATTTGAGCAGCTCTGTTGTACCTGAGGGTGAGGGAATGTGGGTACGTGTGGTGTTCTGTGCTGGCAGTGGCGGGCATAATGCAGGGCGTGCCTGGGGGCCAGGTGCTTCTTGTTTTGTCTAAATGGCATGGTTCTGCACAGGGAGAGGTAGCCTGGGCCAGAGTCCTCCATATCCTCCCTAGGGACACCACACACCGTGTCCTGGGGTGGCCGTTCAGCCACACACTTTCCCATACTGTACCCATCTGTTCATAAAATGTTTGTTGCAAACCTGTGGTAGGATGTGAGTTTGCCAGGTGCTGGCAGGGGTACAGAGAGGAGCAGCAGCACTTCTTGTGTTTAAGACATGCGCAGCTTCACGGAAGCCCCAGTGCTGCCTCCTCCCTGCCTCTCTACGGGGCTGTGGCCAGGGGCTTCAGACTAGGACCTCCCACCCCCAAGCCGCCTGCGTTCAGAGGTGCTGTGTACAGAGGGTGACGGGATGCTGGCTCTGCTCACTGGTGGCTTCATGGCTGACTGTGCTGTTGGGAAGCAGGACCTGGCTGGAGCTGGTCCCTGGGGTGTGACCTGGAAGGCTTTGTCCCTCCTTCCGGGTCACCGTGGTGTGAGCAGCTCTCTTCCGCCCAGGCCCTAGGCCTAGGCCACCGTTCAGTTTCTTCCTTACAGCCAGCTGACCGAGGACAAAACCTTGAGCTAAAATACATGTCTCCTCTGGGTTGCAAGCATCAGATGTTTTATCTTGGAAATAAGGAAAGAGAGGAGGACAGGAGGGGAAAGGAGGAAGACCCTATGACACAGGCTCTGGGGGTGGCTTCATGCCCTGGCCCTGCGCGCAGCACCCGGGAGGACTCCTGGAGAGGGAGGAGGTTTAAGTCTGGCCCTTACACCTGCCTCTGCACAGACCTCAGGCTCCAGGAGCGAGTCCTGCCTCTGGCGCTGGATTGCTTTTGAGCTCTGTCTCTGCAGGTTCGCAGCTTCTGGATGCTGCTGACGCGTTCCTGCTCTGCCCCTTGCTGTCCGCAGGGCCTTGGTTGGGGCCTGATGGTCAGTGCCCTCCCCTTAAATGGGCTGTTGATTGGTGATCTGCCTACCTGGTTAGGCTTGAGAAAGGCTCAGACCTGGGAAAGAAGCTGGCAAGCTCTGTGGGCAGCTGGCGGCCCTGAGCAAGAGGCTGCGGTGCTACAAGGCCGCTCTGTGGGAATGTCCTTCCACCTCGAGGTATGGAGAGCCGGGGTGGGCCGAGCCTGGTGTCATTATATTCAGAGAGGTGTAGGTGCAGGGGCACCCTGCCTTCCCCCTGACATTCCCAAGTGCATCACAAAAACCGCTGGGCTGTGCTAATAGAGCAAGCAGAAGCTAAAATGCTATTAACCGAGGTTATTAAAATGTAAATTGAGGAGATGCCGCATGCAGAAAAAGAAACGCAACAATTAAGTGTATGTGAAGATCTGAGAATCCTTTCAAAGAAGCCTGAATGCAGAGGTCAAACTCATTTCTCGGGTCACAAGTGGTTGGCCAACTTCCTCCCCTGTCTTAGGCTTCTATGCTTACGTGTGTGCGTGCGTGCGTGCGCACACACACACACACACACCCACACACATGTGTGCATGCTCTTCTGTTTTGCTTTTCCTCTACTTATAATTTTACTTTTAAAAAATTATTTATTTGTGTGTTTGTTTTGTTTCTTACAGGGTCTCGCTACGCAGCTCACATTCATAGTGATCGTCCTGTCTCAGCCTCCCCAGCTCTGGGGTTACAGGCATGCGCCACCATGCCTGGCTTTGGGGCTGGCGTGCATGTGGTACCAGGGCTCAAACCTAAGTCCTTGCACTTGCCAGGCAGGTACTCAGACTGCTGAGCTATCTCCCCAGCTCTAATTTTACTTTTTAAACTAATATTTAGCAGTTTTTAAAAGTTATCGTCCCAGTGGTTACTTTACAGTTACGACTTATATAAAGATTATCAACCCTTCAAGAAATGAAAATGGTTTCTCTTACTTCATCATAGGCTTTCTCTTCCCCATTATGAAATTTTAGTTGGTATTCTTCTTATTACTATTATGATTATTTTTGTATCTTCAGGGAAGGGTCTACAGGGTATTCAGGGTCTCACTACTAGATCGGACTCATAGTGATCTGCCTGTTTACAGCCTCTCAAGAGTTGGGATTACAGGCACGTGCCACCATGCCCAATCTCGATTGCCATCTCCGCATGACCTGGGGATGGGGCTGGCACGGAAGGCCTGGGGATTAACCCCCGGCCCCTGTGCCTGCTGGCAATCGCTTTAATCCGCTGAGGTATTTGGCTCGCCCCTTAAGTTGGTATTATTATTATGCTGCTGAAGAGAGCACTAGTTGACGTTATGACCTCACGCCAAGTGTTCTCTTCTACTGTTAAAGACACTTAGTCTCCATTTGCTGATATGAAAAAAACCCGTCTCCCTTTGGTTTTGTCTTACACCAACTTAATTTTTCTCCCTGACTCATTTCCCATCCCGCATCCATTTTCTTGTCATATTGTAACTACATTTCAGGGAATATACAATTTCCAGGGTGCCTTAGCACTTTAATTTCCATTTATGTTTTTGTCTTCCTTTTACTGGAAAAGACACTCACTGCGTACCATTAACTCTTCCGCTGTAATTTACTAGTCATCAAGCGACAGGCTGAAATTTGTCCTCTCCTGCTTCCTGTGGGAAGATTTCACAAGATGACATAATGAGTTCTTGCATCTAGCGCTTGCAGGTCTTCGTGGTGCGTGGGTGTGATAGGTTGGGTCTCGGTCTCACCACCTTGCTGGTCATGGCTCTTGGTCCAGAGCTCTGATGGCTTTAAAATCAGCTCCTTCCCAGTGGAACAGGCTGTTGATTACTGATCTGCCTACCTGGTTAGGCCTGGGAAAGATAGCTTAGTGTGAAATCCTTTGCTTATAATTCTTTAAACATCTTTTAAAACTAGATCTATTACTTTTGACCTTTAATTTATTGTGGGAAAAGGGCTGATCAAATAGCTCAGTGGATTAAAGTGCCTGCAAGCAGGTGCAAGGGCTGGGGGTTCGATCCCCAGGCCTGCTGTGCTGGTCCCGCCCCAGGAGTGCACTGAGATGGCAACTGAGACTGGGCGTGGTAGCACGGGCCTGTAATCCCAGCTCTTGGGAGGCTGTAAACAGGTGGATCACTACTAGTCTGATCTAGTAGTGAGACCTGAACACCCTGAGACCCTTCCCTAACATACAAATATATGGAGAATTCTTGATATTTTTCTCTTATTTGACTTGGCAATTTTGAGTAGCTGCCAATAAGTTTAAAATTCAGTGTTTAGCAGAATACATGTCATTGTTGACCATTTAGGATAATTTTCCTTGAGACAAATGAGTCCTTGGAATTTTCCCATTCCCATTTTCTCTTATGGAAACCCAATCACTTACTACTTTCCCATCACTGGGACAAAATACCTGAAACCCACAACTTAAAGGAGGAGAAGTTTCTTGTGACTCACTGTTTTTTAAGGGTTAAGTGATAAGACGCTGGCTCCAAGAAAAGAAGGTGGGGTGGAAGGGCCTGGGGCAGGAGGCTGCTCACAGTGTGGCAGGCAGGAAGCACCGTAGGAAGGGAGGGGCCTGGGACACGGATGCTTCCGCGTCAGCACCCCAGTGCCTGCCCCTCCTACCAGACCCCACCTTCTCACGGACTTCTGAACTGATCGTGGGTCAGCTCTGCGGGGCTGGGCAGTAGAGCCGGCATCAGCTAAGCACAGGAAACTGCTGGTCTGCTTCAGGTCTAACCCTCGGCCTGCACCCTTGATGTCGTCTAGGTTTACTGATCTGGTTTTCCAATTTTTGTTTTTCTTCTTTAGAGACTTCTCTGACATGAATTTCTTTTCCCACTGTTGCTAGTCCTTAACATTTCCTTGATTTTTTTTTAAGAGAATAAAAAGTCATAAAGTAAATATTAGAATTGATACAGAACTTAACTAAGCAAAATGATAGGAATTCAGCAATGGTTGTTATATCGCAAAGACCCTCAATTCCTTTGAACTATTTCTTTCCTATAATTGTATTCAGTATATATGTTTTTATGTCCTTGTTGTATTTGGGGCAGTGTCAGTTTCTCTTCCAGTTTTTTCAAAAATAATTTATCTGACAGTTATAATTTTCTATCTCTTTTTAAGATCTTTCAACTTAAGGGCCAGCCAGATAGATCAGTGGACTACAGTGTCTGCTTAGTCAGACTCGGAGACTAGGGTTTGATCCTTGGTGTGCCGTGCTGGCCCTACTCCCGGGTCGCTCTGAGACTGCAACTGAGATTGGGTGTGGTGGTGCCCACTTGTAATCCCTGCGCTTGGGAGGCTGAACACAGGAGGATTTCTGTGAGCCCCATCTGTGTGGTGAGACTCTATAGACTCTGTACTAAATTCATAAAAAAAGAAAGATCTTCCAGCTTACACAACACAGATGCCCATCAACTGAAGAATGGGTAAAGAAAATGTGGCATTTTTACAAAATGAAGTATTATTCAGGTATAAAACAGGATTAATTTGAGTCTTCTGTTGGTAAATGGATACAAGAGAACATATTCTTATGTGAAATAAATCAGACCTGCATGTGCAAACTCACATTGTCTCCTTAGTGTGAGAACCTGAAAGAGAAAAATGGAATCTGAAGGGTACAACAGACACT
>NDGN011485463.1:0-11028 GCA_002564285.1 Tympanoctomys barrerae
AATAAGCGCTTCCCTGGCAAGCGCAAAGGCCTGAGTTCAATCCCCGGTTCTGAAAAAAAAAGAAAGAAAGAAAGAAAAAAAGGCAATGCAGGATGTGAAGGAGCAACTCTACAAAGAGCTAAGAGTTCTGAAGGGAACCAAACAGAAAGCTTACAAATGAAAATTTCAAGAGGTCAAAAACTCACTGGAAATCCTCACCAATGGACTGGGCAAAGCTGATGACAAAATTTCTGGACTTAAAGATAAGGTGGATGGATTACCATACTCAGATCGTAATAAGGAAAATAAGAAGGTCTGATATGACAGTCAAAGTAAAGGACAAAATATACACATGCTTTATATAGAAGATGGCAAGATGCAGCCTAAAGGCACAAAAAACAGATTCAGTGAAATAGTAGCGAAAGGTCTCCCTAAGCATAGAAAAGACATGGGCACCCAAGGAAAGGAGGCATTTGGGACCACAAGCAGGCGTGGCCAGAGAAGAGCCTCCTCATATCAATATAGTATAATTATAATGCCAGGACTACAGAACAAGGAAAAAATATTTAAGGTCAGAAAAGAAAAAACCCAAGTTGGGGCCCGCCCCTAGCTCAGCTCTTCAAGTGGCTGCTTCCACAGAGCAGGCAGGCTCAGGCTGCTGGGCTCATGCCCACAGCTCAAGGCACCAAACCTGCCCGGAAGGCACTCAGAGAAAAAAAAAAAAGAAAAAAAGAAAAAAAGAAAAAATCCAAGTCATTTATAAGTGTAAAGTTGTCACCATAACTGAAATTTTCTCTACAGGAAATTTAAAACCAGGAAAGCATAGAACAATGTAGTCCAAGCCCTGAAAGAAAAGAATTGTCAACCTAGATTACTATATCCAGGAAAACTCTCCTCCAGAAATGAGGGAGGCACAAAGGCTTTCCAAAGTAAGTATAAACTAAAAAAATTCATCATCACTAATCCAGCACTGGGGATGATACTCAAAGAAATTCTGCACAAAGAATAGGAATAGTAGATAATCAAATGAGAATCAGAAAAGAGTATCAAACTGGAAGAAAAAAAAGGAACAGGTACTAGTGCACACCTTCCTATAATATCTTTAAACATAAATGATCTAATTCTTTAATTAAAAGACACAGACTGGCAGATTGTAATAAAATATAAATTTAACCCAAGTGGATGCAACTTAAGAGCACTGTTGTATTCAAGTTTTGAAAAAAAAAATAGGACGAGTAATTGACAGGAATATTTTGTAAAAGTCATATACAAAGGTAGTACAAGAAATCTCTCCACACACTAAAGACCCGAAGAACCCAGCTGAGGGCCTGGCTACTGTGGCGATGTCCTGAATGGGTCCAGCTGAAGCCCTACAGCCCGGCAGCATCCCCTACAAGTCCAACTGGAGGCTGAGAGCCCACGACAACGTCTCACGCAAGTCTGTTTCACTGTTCTGCCCTGGGAAGGCCCACAGGTCAGTGGTGGAAGCTGGAAAGTCTGTGCCAGCGGGGTGAAGGATCTGTGCTAGCAGGCTGAGGGATCTGACCTGGAGCCAGGAAGCAACGCTCAAAGGAAGAACCAGGGCTCCCCACAGAAGTGCCACAGCCTTCCTCAGTGACGGTGAGCTCCTGAGCACTTCTGATGAGAACATCCAAGGCCGTATCAGGAGAGCCAGCACGACGAGCTTCTCTAGGGCATTGAGCAGTGCACCATCTTCCCCTCCAGAGCCACAAAGTGATGCTCAAAATAAGGAGCAGAGCTCCACCAACATGAGTCGTAGCCATCCTCAGTAACAACAAGGTCCAGGTTCTTTTTGTGATGAGAGCAACTGAATGGATACCAGGAAGGCCAGCACGACAAGCCCCTTCAGGGTAACCAGCAGCCCTACGAGCACCACACTCTCCAAAGGCTCCCGACAACGTCCCTTCTTCTTTTCTAGTTCTCCTTTTTATTTTGTTGGCAGCAATCCCCAGGTGAGCCTCCCCAACCCAGGGCCACGTTGGTTCAGCTCAGCTGGGTGTTAGAGGGTGACCACCAGTGGTCAGTCCACCACAAACATGATGGCTCAGTGGTACAGCTCTGGCCTCATGTGTTCAAGCTCCTGGGCTTAATCCCCAGTACTACATGCACATATAAATTATTTAAATAAAAATTTAAAAACATAATGTTAAATTAAAGACCTAAGACACATAAGCTCCAATATTGTATGAATTCTTTTATACGAGAAACACAAAGATCAAAACAGAAGATAAATAGGAAATGAGAAGAATTTCAAATACTTCTCCAAATTACAGATTCTATTGGCTTAAAAGTATTTCAGTATATATGCTAATTGATTTCATGCATAGTATCAGTTTATCTTAAATCAATGAAAAGATTTGTGTTATTACCTGTTTCCTTTTTATAAGAATCTTTTTGGTTTATGACTAACTACTTAGATGATAATGATACACAAAACAGTAACAATTGTTATTTTCTTACTATTCAAATGTAAAGCTCTGTTTTATTTTTCTTAAATAAGATATTTTTAAAAGAAACACATCTGATAAAGACATATAAACTGACACTGAAAGGGTGGAATAAGGTATCGCATGCAAACAAAGCCAATACACAGGCAGGAGTGGATAGACTCGTGTCGGACGAAGCTGACATAAAGGCAAATTAGCCGGAGGACAAAGAAAGACCAGGTCATACTGGTGAAAAGGACCATCCACCAAGAAGAAATAACACCAATACATGTGCACAGATATCAGAACACCCAACTTCAGAAAACAAACAATACTCAGCTGAAAGGGACAGGACGCATACACCAAAAACCAGTAATATTGGATAACTTCAATATTCTACTTGCAAAAATAGGTCATTTGAACAAAAAAAAATCAAAGCAGAAATGTCAGAATTACATAGTGCAGAATTGCACTATGTATCAAATGGACTTCACAGGTATTTATAGAACATACTATCCAATAACCACATAAGACAAATCATTTTAAGCAGCTCATGGAACATTCACAAAATACGTTGTATTTTAGTAATTAAAGCAAAGTCTTAACAAATGCAAAAGTGGAAATATTTTTCTGGCATCTACCACATTATAAGAGAGAAAGCTAGAAATGGACATCAAGGGAATCCACAGAAAAGATGCAAACATGGAGATTAAACAATGCAGTCATTGAAGAAATTAAAATGGAAATTCTACAATGAAATAAAAAGGAAACCCAACAGATAAGAATTTCTGAGGTAGAGAAAAGACAGTTTGAAGATGACCGTTTACAATTACAGCTGCCCACATTAGAAACTCTGAATGATCTCACATGTATAACCTAATGATGCATGTCTTGTTTTTGAAAAACAAGAACAAACCAAATCCCAAACCAACTGACAGAAAGAAATAATAAAGATCAGAGATGAAATTAATGAACTAAGACTAAAATAGAAGTACAATTGATGAATAAACAAAGAGTTGTTTCTTTGTAAAGATAAACGTGGACCATAACTCCATAGCCAAACCAATCAAAAGAGAGAGAAGACAAAAGCTGGTACAATTAGGGATAAAAAAGTGGAATGTTACAATTGTATCCACTGAAATTTGGAAGATCATTATGGACTATTTTGAAAATCTATACTTAAACAAATTGAAGAATATAGAAGAAAGGGGCAAATTTCTAGTCAAGTATGACCTACCAATATTAAACCACAAGAATGTAAAAAGACTAAACAAATCAAATGCATGCCATGAGCTTAAAGCCATAGCAAAAAGGCTCATAGTAACAACCCAGGAATAAATTAACTACTGAATTTCACCATGCATTGAAAAATGAGGACCAAAGCTTTTCAAAGTATTTCATAAAATAGAGAGGAAGGAACAGTTATATACTTATTGCATAAGGTCAGTGTCATTCTGATCCCAAAACTGAATATAGACACAAATAAAGAAAACTATAGGGCTGAGAAGATAGCCCAGTAGAATAAATGCTTGCCTAGCAAGAGCAGGGTCCTGAGTTCAATCCCTGTACCTCCCCCCCAAAAAAAGACATTAAGAAAACTATATGGGTTGGGAAGATAGCTTGGCAGACTAAGCACCTGTCTGGCAAGCACAAGGACCTGGGTTCAATCCCTGGTACTGCATGTCATGCCAGTCTGGAACTCCAGGTGTGCCATGCCGGGCACTGAATCTGGGTATGGTGGCACAGGCCTGTAATCCCAGCACTGGGGAGGCTAAGACAAGAGGATCATTACAAGTCTGAGCTATGTAGCAAGACCCTGTACCAAATAAAGAAAGACAAGGTTTTTTTTTTTTTTGTAAGAAGGAAAGTGATAGACCAATATCTTTGATGAATATACGTTCAAAACTTCTTAATGAAATATATTCAAGCCTTGGATCTCAACATGGCTGAATGGAAGAGGAGCCACTTAGACTACTCAGAGAAAGTCAACTAAAAATGCAAGCAATTAGAAGGAAGGAGGGGACATACATCCCAATGCCGTGACCAATGGGAAATAAAAGACGAGAGTCAAACAGAACAGAGACATAGGACTTTAAGAAGTGGTGAGCCAGCCCACAGGGCTGCCAGCAGAGCTGCCACTTGTGTGCAGAGTAGGAATGACCACTGTGAGACGTTTCCAAAACACTGACAGGCTGCGACACCAGGCTGCATCAAGCCGTGCAGACACATCTGGGCTACAAGCCCTTTCACAGAGGATACCACATCCTGGCGGCAAATTCCCTGCACACACAGGGACAGGCGACCGGAAGCTGCTCCCTCCCTAGGTGTTCTGTTCTGTTTTGCTTTATGTATGTACGTATTTATTTGCACAGCAGCTCACTGGGATCCCTAGAGACAAGGCTAAGGACCACAGCAAAGGCAGAAAACAGTGAAAGGAACAGACCAAAACTTCCTGCCCTGTGATGTGTGGCTGGAAAAAGGATGCACATGTGCAAGATTTTAGCATATCTGGATTATTGTGGAGCAAAGGAGCAAAATACAGGAGGTTGGCATTTGCCCCGCTGGAGAGAAGATCAAAGGTGGATCAAGCAGCCTTGGGCTATCTCAGCAGCAGAGCCTGCACCCTTCCCCTGCCCCATGACAAGTGGCATGAGAGGACAGGGACCCGATAGAGGAGGCTGTGCAAAGACTGAAAGGAGAAAGCGACATGGGGTGGGGGTAGCATCAGGCTGTCTCTGTCTGAGGGCTCCACGGAAACTGGGAGTGAAGCAAATAGGCTGGGAGATGTGGGTGAGCAACGAGAGATGCACAGAAAGTTGGTCACTGCGGCCTAGGCCCAGCCCCTACACCTGGGAGCTGAGATCAGCCCCATCCCCAGCCCTGGGCCTACCACAGATCTGGTGGCATCGCCCAGCACGTTCTGGAATCTCAGTTGAACTCTGCCACAGAACTGGGAACATCAGAGGAACTTACTGTGTCTGTTTGCTTGGGGGAGGATAGGGGGGTTGTTGTCATTGTTTAGGTTTTTGCTCTTGTTATTTCACTCTGCTTGTCTTGCTTCTCTTTTTCCTTATCTTTCTGTGGCTTCCTGGTGCTGTCATGTGAGTGAACACTGTCTTCTGTGTTTCTGGTTCACATCAACGTTCTTTTGCTTTCTCCTTCATTTTTTCTCTCCTCTATTCCAGCTTCCCTAAGCTTGGGTGATCATCCTTTGTTGTCTACCCTTGCTTCTACTACGTTTATCTTCATTTATCTCTGATTTGTTCCCTCTTCTTCTTAAATCCCCCCCCAGGATAAAGCCACCACAAAGGGCAACTTATTACACACAAGCTCCTGGTTTAGGTTGGACTTTGTTATGTAACTTGATCTTGCTTCTATGGTGAAAGTGACCAAATTAATAGTTACCACATTTGTCATCTCTAGGTTGTGCTTGATGCTGTTGTTACTGCTAGCTGTACTACATTAGCTAGGATGTCACACCCCCTGTAAGCAATTGCTCTCCTTCGTATGACAGCCCAGTGACTGTCCCATGTCATAGTCATCACCATATGCCAGTACCAGAGGGCTGGGTGCTGAGCCAAACCACAGAAGTAACTTTTTAACTCTAATAAATTTGGAAGTAGAATCAAGGGACAGGAACAAAGACCAAGAGTCCTTACAAATAGAAGCCATCGGGCCAGAGATATAGCTTAGTGGCATAAGCACCTGACTAGCAATTGCTAAGTCCCAAGTTCAAGCCCCAGAATCACAAAAAAAAGAAGATATCACTGAAGAACAGACACTTGCTAGGGAAACATCAATACCAGTGATCAAGCTACCTATCATAAGAAATTTACGAGTCTGAACAGAGAGAACAAAATTAAATTAAAGCTATGAAATGATCAAATGAGAAGTAAAACGTAAGCCCAGACCTTGAGTCCAACCAGCACAAGTACAAAGGATGACAAGATAGAGGAAATTGGACACCACTCACATGAATTTTCTAAAATGATAGCAGCAAGAGAGAATTTTCTAGAATGATAGCAGCCTCATTTCAATGAGGCCACATTGAAAATCCTATTAGTGGGGCCAGGGAGATAGCTCAGTAGAATAAATGCCTGCCTGGCAAGCACAAGGTCCTGAGTTCAATCCCCAGTTCTAGCAAAAAAAAAAATCCTATTAGAAATAATTTTAGAAATAAAAAAGCAATAATCATCAAAATGAAGGACTTTCTCCATGAATGTAGAAACAAATTAAAAACAAAGAAGAACCTGGAAAAGTGATGGGAACAGTGAATGCCCAACATTAGAAAGAAATAGGATCTCTGACACAGATGCAAGCGGACATCCAGAAGATTAGAAATTCCATTCAAATGTAGGTGACTCACTGGGCAAGGAAAGGGCAGCCTATCAGAAGAGCAGCTGTATGGGCAAACAGGAAAAGAAAGGTATCTTTAAAAATTTAAAACTAGCAAAGGACCATGAAAAATCAATCTAAGAGTCACAGGATGATGCAGAGAAGAACAGCACAAGTTGACTGAAGTGAATGAGAAAGTGGGGGACAGAGCAAAAGCCCTGTTCATAGAGGTAAGGGCACAGAGCTTCTCAACAATAGAAAACCAGTGAGACACACAAATAAGTGAAGCATATAGCATTCCAACTGGCTATGACCAAAATAAGTCTACACCAAGGCATATGATAATCAAGATTTCAAAAATTCAGCAAAAGAACCAAATAGTGCAAGCTACTAGAGGAAAGAAACAAATCACCTGTAAAGTCAAGCCCATTAAAATCACAGCAAATTCTCAACAGCAGATTCTTAAATCAAGCATAATTTCGAATAAAGTAGTTCCTGTCCTGAAAGAAAATAGCCTCCAACCCAGACTGATATACTCTGCAAAGCTCTCTGGAAATCAATGGAGAAATAAACAAAGAACAAGTGAAGAAATACATGACCACCAAGCCAGTTCTCCACAATGTTCTGAAGGATATTTCAGAAAGAGATAATGATGACCACAATTCCAAGAACACCAATAGAAAGAAGCCACAGGGCAAGGCAAGCGATTAAACAGAGTGGAAGGATGGAAGCAACAGCAAAATGTAATATGACAAAGATATGCTAATATGTGCCTGTTATAATCATTAATGGAAATGGTATCAATTTACCAATCAAAAGAAACAGACTAGCATAATGGATCAGCAAACAAGATCCAACAACAGGCTGCATATAATAAATATGCTTAACTAGAAAAGAGTTTCATAGACTGAAAGTCAAAGGATGAAAAGCAATACTCAACGTGACAGGAATCTGGAAAAAGGCAGGAGCTCTCATACTATTTTCAGACAAAATGAACTTAAAGCCAAGACTAATCAAGAGACAAGAAAGGTCACTACATACTTGCTAAGAGCAAACTTCAACAGGAAGAGATAACAATAATAAATACACGTGCACCATACAGTGGAGCACGCAACTATGTCAAACAAACGCTAACACATAAAAAAGTCAAATAAGCTCTATTACAACTGTAATGAGGGCCCTCAGTACTCCACTGTCACAAACAGATCAACCAGACAAAGAAATATCAGAAGTGGGCCGAAGCTATGTACAAATGGACTGAGTAGTTGTCTACAGAACGTTCCACCACTTGACATCGGAATACACACTCTTCTCAGTTGTGCGTGGGATGTGATAATGCTGTTATAACATACTCAAACATACAAGATGTGATAAAAGGAATTCTTAGAGGGAAATTTATAGTGATGAATTCCCACATCAGAAAACCAGAACACACTCAAGTAAGCAGCCTGATGTTGAACCTCAAACTCCTAGAAAAAGAAGAACAAATCATGCCCAAAGCTCATACAAGGAAGAAATTATAAATACCTGAGTAGAAATTAATGCAATTGAGACTATGAAAATAATGCTGTACAAAGAATCAACAAATGAAATAGTTGGCTCTTTAAAAGATTAAATCAAAATGATAAACCCTTTTCCAATCTCATCAATAAACAGGAAAAGCCCTAAGTCATGCACTTAGAAATGAAAAGGGTAAAATCGCAATGGACCTGGTGGAAATCCAGAAGATCAGCAGTACCTACTTTGAGAACCTTTATTCAAGAAGAATGAAAACACTGAACAAATAGACAGATTCCTAGATTCATATGAGTTACCAAAGATGAATTAAGAAGATACAAAAATTCTAAGTAACCCAATATTAGTCAATGACATTCAAAATATCATTTAAAAACTTACCAATAAAAAAACCAGGGCCCTGATGAATTCACTGCTGAAGTCTAACAGAAATCTAGAGGAGACCTAACACCATCACTCCTCAAACACTTTATTGAAGTTGGAAGGGAAGCAATACTTACAATGTCATTTTGGAAAACAAGTCTTACCTTGATACCTAAACCAGAGAAGGGTCCAGTCAAAAAAAGAGAACTACAAGCCTATCTCCCCAATGAACACAGACCCATAAGTCCTCAATAAGATGCTAACAAACAGAATGCACCAAATCATCAGGAAGCTTACATACCATGACCAAGTAGAATTCATCCCGAAGATTTAGGGATGGTTCAGCATATGCAAATCAAGAAATGTAATACACCACAACAACACAGCCAAAAATGAAAATCATGCAATAATCTCAATAGATGCAGACAAAGCATTTGACAATCTATCATGATTTTATCACCAATTCATGGCAAAAAAAAAAAGACCTACAGAAAATTAGAATAGATCTTCTTTACCTCAATCTGACATAAGCCATTTATGACAAACCAACAGCTAACATCATACTCACTAGTCAAAAGGTAAAAACTTTCACTCTAACATAAAGAACAAGATAAGGCTGCCCACTATCATCACTGCTATTCAATATAGCTTTGGGCATATGAACCAGAGCAATTAGACAAGAGAAAGCAGAAAAAAGGAATAGGGATAGGAAAGGAAGAAAGTAAATTATCATTGTTTGTAAATGACATCATACCCTGCATAGGCAGACCCCAAAACTCTACCAAAAGACTTCTAGATTTAATAATCAAATTCAGTAGCATACCTGGATACAAAGTCAACACTCAAAAGTCAATAGCATTTCTGCATGCAAATATCAAATTCACTGACAAATGAAGGAACAGACTTTGCACAATAGCATTTAAAAAATGAAATTCCTGGAGTAATCTAGCAAAGGAATTAAGAGATCTCTACATTGAAAACTACAGTACTTTAAAAAAAAGAGCGCTCAAAAAATGGTAAAATACTTCTTGCTCTTGAGTAGGAAGAACCAACACAGCGAAGACAGCTGTACTACCCAAATTGTTGCACAGATTTAATGCAATTTCTATTAAAATATCATTATCATACCTCATAGAACTAGAGAAAACTTTTCTAAAATTCATTTGGAACTAGACAAAACATAGAATAGCAAAATTAATTCTGGGCAACAATGGCAAGGCAGTGAGCAACACAATCCCTAATTTGGAATTACACTACAGAGATACCATGGTAAAAATATCATTTTGGAGGGAAAAAAACCAGACCTGACAATCAATGTAACGGAACAGAAGATGCGGAAACAACTCCAAACACATTCAGCCACCTTAACCTTGACAACGGGGCCAAACACATTCACTGGAGGAATGACAGTCTCTTTAATAAACGGTGCTGGAAAACTGGCTTTCCATATGCCAAAGACTAAAACTAGACCCATGGCTCCCACCATGCACCAAACTAAAATAGCAATGGATCAGAGATCCATTAAGATAGAAACTAGAAACACTAAATAGAAACATATTAAAATAGAAACACTAAATCTGCTGGGAGAGAGAAAATTCTTGAAGACACTGATGTAGGCAAAGATTTCATGAACAAAACCCAATCTCACAGGAAATATTATAAGAATCAATAACTAGAATATCCTCTTATTAAAAGCTTTTGCACAGCAAAAATATTACTAGCAGAATATAAAAAAACCTCACAGATTGGAAAAAAAAATAACTAGCTATTCCTCAAAGGACTAATATATAAAGCATATAAAGAGCTGAATAAAATCAGATTTCTCAAATTTATATACCCAATCCAAAAATAGTCACCTGAGCTGAATACACACTCAGCCATCAGCAGACAGCAAATAAGTACATGAAAAGACTTTCAGTATCACTGGTCATTCAAGAGAGGCAAGGTGAAACAATGCTGAGATTCTGCATCGCTCCAGAAGGACTGGCTATCATCAAAACATCAACTAATAGCAAATGCTGGAGGGCCAGCAGGGAAAAGCAACCTTCTCCACTATCGGTGGGAGTGTAGACTGGTCTAGCCACTGTGAAATCTGTGTAGAGATTCCTCAAGAAACTAAAACTATTTGCCCCAACTATCCCCTTTCTTTATATCTTCCTGAAGGAATGAAAGCATCACACTATGACGATATGCGCACGCCCACGCTCACAGCAGCACCATTTGTCATAGCTGAGCCCTGGAAGCCCACATGCCCATCGACTGATGAATGAATAAAGCAGATTTTTTTAAATAAAATTGAGTACTACTGGGCCATAAGGAGGATAAACTTTTTTTTTCATATTTATTTATTTATTTTGACATCAGTTATTTTAAAGAAAAAATATAAAAA
>NDGN011485465.1:0-17687 GCA_002564285.1 Tympanoctomys barrerae
AACTCAGCAAAATATTCTAAGAGTCTAGTAGCCCATAATAGTATTGGGTCTTCCGCTTGACTGGCAATGCAACTGGCTATTTCGAAGTCTTGATTTCATTCATCCTTCAGACTAAAGACCTCTTTGATTTTTCTTTAAATGGAGAGAAAGCGCCTGTAATCCCAGGTCTTGGGAGGCTTTAAAACAGGTGGATCACTATGAGTCTGATCTGGTAGTGAGACTTTGAACACTCTGTAGACCCTTTGCTAAAACAAAATAAATAAATAAATAAAGAGAAAGGAATTCCATACATGGAAACGGGCATAAAACATGAAGTTAAAAAATAGGAGATTTAAAGGTATTTGAGTATTTTACATTAAGGCCAAGTAAACACACATACATGCACATACACATACATAGAATGTAATTACCCAAATTAATATGCATATGAATAATTTTTAAGACTAGTGCATGTAATACAATGTGATATTTTCCATTATGATCTACTTTTTTTAAAAAGTCACTTCTTTTGGATCCAGTAAACTCAATTTAGTGTTTGAAAGTGCTGTCCCCGGGGATAGCTTCATGAGAAAGTGCAATGGAATAGGTGTAAGACTTTATCTATAACATTATCAAGGCATTACTAGAATGTCAAATGTTTGAATTGGCTTCTTTTATTTAATGTGTATAGGTCAGCAGTGGTGAACCCATGGCATGTGTGCTGCTTGGACATGCAAAGCCCTCTCTGTTGGCACACAAGCCAGGTTGCCATCTTGTTTTTTCTAAACTAGAAGCTCAGCATTCAAATTGTTTTAAAAAATTATTTTAAAGATAAAAAACAAAAACAAAGACAAAAACAAAACAATAAAAACAATGTTACAGAATTTCAAAACAAGATGGTAGAAATTAACAACAGTTGTAATATTGCATCTTGTATCTGGTAATCTGAACAAGTACTTTGAAGATAACAATAGTATTCAGTTTAATTGTAGTGTTGGCACTTTGCAAGAAGTAAGTGGGCTTGGGGTTACAGTTTGGGTGCTCAGTCTCTGAAAGGTTTGCTGTCACTAGTATAGGTAAATGAGGAAAGCAAATCCCATCTCTTTTGGAAACATGTAAAAGTGCTTATTTTCAATAAATCACTGACAGTGGATGCATCAGGCATTCTATTTTATTTATCTGCAATCAGGGATTAAGAGAGGCACTACTGCTGTGGGTAATTCTGCTATTTCCATGAACAATTTGCCGGTACTGTTAACTTTGTGGTTGAGGAATTCAAGATAGGAGTCTGTTTACTGTAAATTCCTCTGCTCTAGATTACAACAATTTGAAGAATCAAGAAAGCTTGACTCCCAGCCTGGGAGGAACTCTTCATGGACAACTGGTAAAGACAGGTGATAGAATTAGAGGATCAAGGAAAATGCTACTTGTGTCCTGCTGATTTTCAGCATAGGCTTTAACTGTGCATTGCCTTGGAATATTTTATTGATTTATTTTGACTTTTTGTTGTGAAAGATTCTAAACGTATTAAAATAGAAAGAAAAACATAACCCCCATGTGTCAACCACTCAGGTTCAACTGCTATCACCTTATGTCCAATCGTGTCTCTTCCACATCTGACCTACTTGTCTCCTCATACTTGTTTCATTATTTTGAAGTAAGCCTTAGACATAAAGACACTTAATCTACACACATTTCACCTCTATAGGTAACTCCCAAAACAAAGTCATCATATTATTGCCATATAGAAGGCTTTTGAAGAATCCCAAGTGCTTGAACCCTAGAACAATGACATGAGACTATCTTGGGGGTGTGACTCAAGCACAGTATTTTCAAAAATCTCCCAGGCATCCTAACACTATTGTTGTACTTGAATTAGGGAAAAGCTTGAATGGCCATGGAAAAGAACTCTATGGAGGATGAGCATAAGTAGGAAACAACTATAGCAGATGCTTCTGTTGAGGTGGGTGTGGTGTCTGCTCACCTCTGATCCTTAGCAAACCAAACCACTGTAGACCTCATCTCTCTATAGGTAACTCTCAAAACCAAGGTCTCCTAGTCCTGAGCCCTGAGCTCTAATCTCAGATATTTCATTGAGTCTAGGCCATTTATCTGACCCACCACCCTAACTGAAATACATTTGAAATAGACTTCTTCTGGCACTCAGGCCAGCTCCCTCATGTCAGGGCTCCACTTCTATCACCAGGAGGAGGTTTTCCCTTGTCCTTCTCACATTTCCTGGAAACATATTTGCCAATTTTCCCACTTGATTCAGCTCACATATATGATGTTATTTTTACTCACACACTCACCACCCTCCTTTAGGTCTTTGTTCTTTCAGGCTATACTAAAGGAATAATTTCCCAATTAGTTTCTTTTCCTCTTTTCTCTTCTGTTTCCAATCCTCTCCATACTATGAAGTCATATACACATTTTAAAAACACAGTACCAGTAATTCATCATATGGTTAGATAACTCTAAATAAATCACCGATAGAGTAAGTCTCAACCTTATCATCAACAACTCTAAACTCTATTACATTGTTTCTTGAAAAAACCAGTATTAGCTATACGTCAGACTATTTTCAAACCTGCCGTTCATGTTCTTGTTTCCTCATCTTTGCCTGTGTCATTCTCTTTCCTTCTCTATCCCATCCCATCCCATCCTATCCTCTATTCCCTATCTCAAGTTCTCTATCTTTCAGAAATTTCATAATAACTCACTCTGATAACATGATCACTAGATAGCCTATAGGACTTCCACAGGCAGCTTTTAATTTTTTATTATTTATTTGTTCATTTGGTACAGGGTCTTGCTATGCAGTTTGGACTCATAGTGATCTTCCTGTCTCAGCCTCCCCAGTGCTGGGATTGTAGGCATGTGCCACCATGCCTACTTTCAGCACACCCGGGTTTTGGGGCTGGCATGGCATGCAGTACCAGGGATTGAACTTGGGTCCTTGCACTTTCCAGGCAGGCGCTTAGACTGCCAAGCTATCTCCCCAACCGCCACAAGCACCTTTTAATGTTCATTGTCACCTCATACCAAAATTCACAGATGCTCAAGAAAGTCTCCCATAAAATGCTGTGATATTGACATGTAACCCACACATCCTTCCACATACTTTAATGGTACCCAACACAGTGTAAAAGCTGTATAAATAGTTATTGCGTTACGTACTTAAAGAATAATAACAAGAAAAAGTTTTAAGCACAGATACATTGTTTTCCAATTATTTTTGATACATGGTTGGTTGAAATCAAGGATCAGCTCCTACAGATCTGGAGGGCCAATTGCATTCAATGTTTATAGACTGAACAAGTTCAGAAACTCATCCTTCAGTCTCTAAGGACATCTATGCACACACGTGTATGTAAAAAAGCAGAAACTTTGTTTTATACTGTTTCCGCTGTATCAGCCAACACCATGTTTTGTGCATTATAAAAGATAATGTTCTCAGTACATATTTATTGACTGACTTATTGAATTTGAGTTTACTCTCTAGAGTACTTCATGGCATTTTCACAGACTCATCATTAGCCGAAGAATGTCTCACACAGTACCTCTAGTAGTAGCTTGATTGATTTTCTGTTTGTTGTTCTCAATTGCTAATGATCACTGTAAATCTGATAATTGTTTGTAATCTGCTACAGACACCACATACAAAGTTGAAGAATGGCTTCATATAAATGAAATGCATCTCGTCTCTCAAACACAGCATAAGCCCCAGAGGTCAAATTCTATCTCAGTTCTATAAGTGGAACCTTGGGCCAGACTTCCCCATGACCCTACAAAGCCAGGGATAAAGACTAGACTAGATGTCTTCCAAATTTTGTTCCAACTATCATATTTTAGGAGTTAATGTCACTTTGTGCTCCTTGGTGCAGTGCAGATGGCCAGAACTTGAGGTTGGATGGAGAATAATTTACTCAGAGGATTTATATTTCCAAGCAGTGCATAAGGCAAAGGTTATGTATGGTCAAAATTGCTGCTCTCTCCAAAAATCTCAGACAGACTTTTTCTGTGCTTGTATATCAGGTAAACAACTGACACTGGCCCATATTTAGAAGATACTTTAAAAAAAAATTCCAAACACTAGCGATCTACTCAACAGAGAAGGTTCACAATGAGAAAAGCACACAAGGTGCAGTGTGAGCTGAGGGAGCAGCACAGCCCAACTCCTCAATTCTCCTCTTTTTTTCTCCTCTCTTGAGAGCTTGTGCACTAAGTGCAATGGCAGTTGGCATAGGCTTCACAATAAAATCTCTCTCTCTCTCTCTCTCTCTCTCTCTCTCTCTGTCTCTCTGGTGTGTGGCTGAATTTGTTCAAGTTAAGTGACCATGTGTGTAAAATTAGGGGCACAGCTACCACTTACATACCAGATTCTGCTTCTGAAGGAATTAGGAGGAGGAGCCTAAATACCTTAGAGACAAGATTCACTGTCTTAAAAATTCGACGTTAAAGGAAGCATCCTCCCCTCTTGTGTTTCTGCATCTCTTTTGGAAAGCAGCCAGTCCTCCCTCTGATCCCTTCCCAAGGCCAAATAAATGCCAATTCAGCACTGAGAGCCATCAGGAAGTGATTGAGAGGCTGGCAAAATCCCAGTCTTCATATGTAGAACTGAAAAGTGTGAGGGAGGTCTCTTTATTTCTCACAGAGAAATGTCAAGACATTGAATCTTTCAAATAACAGGCATTGCAAAGGAATGGACATGAGGATTTGACTGTAGCTCCTGGACTAATTTAATTTGGTTATCCGCTGCCCACTTTTGATATAGGAAACTCAATTATGAGCATCTCCTTTGAAATTTTCACCAAAAGAAAATCCTAACAGTTTTTAACTCTCACCACAACCATTCTCACATTCCAACCTAACAGATTTAAGTATAAAGAGAGAGTATAATTATTTTAAAAAATGTCAAAAACCTTTAGATTAAGATGTTTTAAAATGAGAGGGCCTGCCCCATAGCTCAGTTCTTTAAGTGGCTGCTTCAACCAAGCAGTTAGGCTCAGGTTGCTGTGGTTCCATCCCCACAACTCAAGCCAGACAAACCTGCCCTGGGGGCATTCGGAGCCAAAAGATGTTTTAAAATGAAAGAGTGAAGTGCTCAGTCTTTAAGTTTTATGTGGGCCTTGAGCGAGTCAGTATAAACCCAGGAAAAGCTGGCAACTAAAATTACTTAGGTTATGGAGTTTGTTTAGCAATAAGAACATGCAAAGTCTGGTCAATTCAAAACCCAGGAAATTTCTTGACTCCAAAACTGGCTTTCTAGAACTTGGCCTAGAAGACCAGCTACTGGGGGGACTTTAGGGGAGAAAGTCCACCTTGCCATGAATACAATGCAATCTCCAGTGCTTTCCCACTCTGTTGCTGCTCTGTGCTGTCCCCAATTGCCTTCCAGCTCGTACTTCATGGAAAGCATGAGTCAATATAGATTAAGTTGTTTTCTTTCCTATTCAATAATCCAAAGTTCAAAGAATTTATTCTCAAGTTGGAACTTTTCAGATGTAAGGGAAGGCACTGAGACTTGGAGCCATACTGGTATTTCTCATATAGACACTATTGTTGAAATAGTCACTCTCCTTTTTGTGGCTCATGTATAAATATTATCAAATTGCTTCTTTGTTGGAATTCTAAGCTTAACATTCTTTTGCTTTTTGTTGTCAATGCTGCTGTGCTGGGAATTGAACTCAGGGCCTCATATATGTTAGGCAAATGCCCTACCACTGTGCCATACCCCAGGCCCCAATGAACTTCTGGAAGGCAGAGATAGTGTTCACCACTATGTCCTCAAGACACAGTATGTTGCATAACACATAAAATATGTGCAAAGAGGGAAACTAAAGGTTTTAGAGTCAAATAATGAGAAGCAAAGGGCGATTCAGAACTCATAGCCCTTCCTCACTCTACAGGAGAGGGGAATGCAGACTTAGGAATAGTAAACGTGAATGGCATTTTTTGGCATTCCTTATGTGTACTATTGCAGGCACATACTTCTTTGTTGCAGCATTTACTACCTTCTAGTATGCTTATAGTTAAAATTTTAAATTTCATTACAGATCAGGATACCAAGGCTTATGGAGGGAAAGTAACTTGTCCAAAGTCATACAGCTGGCAAATAAGTAATGGAGCTGGAATTTGAACCAAGATCTGCATATAACTGAGCTCAAGATTGGAGAACTCAATAGAGGCAGAGCAAGCATTAAACCTGCCATCACTCAAATTCAGTCCAGCTTAGGGTCACTGATCATAAATGAAATTACTCTTTGAGATTTTTATGCTTGTATCTGCTATGCTAGTCCATTTCAAATACTGATTCAGACCATAACTATATATCAGTACAATGGCTTCCAAAAGAAGCTCCTATTTTTTTTTTTTACTCCTTTCTTCTGCTCCTGTGAAAATAAGCCTCTGTTCCTGATCACCTGATGTTTTCTTCATTTAGAGATCTTTTCCACTGACTAATATATCTCTACTCATTCTTCAGACTTTTGCTCTAAGCTGGCAGCTGTTCTAAATGGATTACTTTACTATTGAAGGGCTTTTAAAAAATCATTGGCATATTTTCTAATGGTGTCCAAAATTATGACAGTGATTTTTGTGTTGTTTTCTTGCTTTTGCTCCATATGAGTTTGGCCTGGTTTCTTGAGAAGTTAAGTAATTTGGTCATGTTCCCACACATGCTACAGAATAAAATGCAAGGCCTTAGCAGCACACGCTTCTTTTACAGTTCCCGCTGCTGATTCGGCCTTCTTCCCCTGAGCTTGCTGCCATTCTTGCTTCGTTCCAAGAACTTCCTGAAT
Organism: Tympanoctomys barrerae; assembly: GCA_002564285.1. Lineage (NCBI taxonomy): Eukaryota > Metazoa > Chordata > Mammalia > Rodentia > Octodontidae > Tympanoctomys > Tympanoctomys barrerae. The sequence goes on from NDGN011485465.1 coordinate 6,783, forward strand.
TTTCTCTCCTTCCATGGCTATATGCATTACATTCCTTTTTTTTATGATGGACAAATTCCAGCTCATGTTTAAAAACTCATCCTAAACTCATCACTGCCTTTCTTAATTCCTGTAGAATGATACTAGTGACTTCTGGAATCTCTTTAAAGTACTTTATACAAATCTCTCTGACAAGAGAAACAGCAAGTTACCAGGTTTAGGAGCATCTATTTCAATCCTGCTTCTGCCTTGTTTTAGTTATATGACTTTTGAGTAATCTGCTTCACTTCTGATGCCTCCATTTCATTATATAAACTATAAGGAAAATACAAGGTCATTGAGAAAATTGTGTTGATATGCAGGATAATGCCCTGGCACACAGTAGGTGCTCCATAAGTCACAGTTTCATCATAGTGTGTCTATTTCTTTCCTTTACTTCCCTGTGTTCCCTAAGAATAAGGAGCCTCTAGAGGTCACGCATTGAATCTTATTCTTTTGGTCTTCATGTGCATGGTAGGAAAACTGGCTACACAGGCAAGTGACCAGTACAACTGATGAGGGCCACATGCTCAGGAAGGGGCTTTGCTTGGGGCTTAATAGTCTATCATTGCTCTCTTGGAATTGCTAAAATTTACCTTTGAATTTGTGTTTGTCTTCAAATTAGAATAAATGAAGTCCAAGGGGACAACTGATTATACATCAAGGGACCCAGAGTCTGGGCTCATACTGTCTTTCTGCCTCTCCAGGTTGGGAACCTGACAGCCTGCTCCTGGCCTCATCTAGCTTCTTTCCCCTGCCTGTCCCAAGACTGTTATCCTCCTGTACCAGGAGTGATAGCCAAGACATGCTGTTGAGGTAAGGGGACACTCATCTTCCAGTGTTACTGTGAGCCACTAGTGGGAGCATGGGTGAGTGGGGAAGGGCTGGAGTTTGGTGTTTGCCAGTGGTATGTCTGGTGAGTGGTGAGGCAAGTCAGCAACTGTCTTTTTATCAGGCTCACAATTTCATAGTGCACTGGGTAGGGAAGGGTCCACAGGGTGTTCAGTGTTTCACTACTAGATTGCACTCATAGTGATCCGCCTGTTTACAGCCTCCCAAGAGCTGGGATTACAGGTATGCACCACCACGCCCAGTCTCAATTGCTGTCTCAGTGCACCCAGGGGGCGGGGCCAGCATGGCAGGCCTGGTGGTGTTTGAACCCCCAGTTCTTGTGCCTGCTTGCAGCACTTTAATCCACTGAGCTATTTGACCGGTCCTTGGACTTCTTGTCTATTACTAGTTCTAAGTACATACAAGTGCATGGGGCAAAAGTTGCAAACTCTTAGGGGGTGCCCACATTCTGTGAACTGGCCCAGGTGGAGGGCAGATTAGTTTTACTTCCGTGGGCAAAGCCCTGAATTTTCATTTTATACCAGGCCTGCTAATTTTTGTAAGCAAACTTCACCTGTGGGCACTCGGCAGAAGTGTTCACTAGAGGAATGTAAGGTAAAGAGGCCAGGGAGGGAAGTGAGAAGATTCAAGAAGTGAGCATCTGCAACCACAGGGTCTTTGTCCAAAATCACAGCCTTTTCCAAAATCACAGATGGAAGTCTAGCTTGTGGTGGAGCATGTGCTCAGGGTGCTAGGACCTGGGCTCACTCTCCAGCATAAAAAAAAAAAAATTAAAGATTCATAATCCTAGAAAGATAACAAGTGACTAGAAAGCAGGAGAGCTAGACAGGAATGTGCCATTTCATAGTTCAACCTAGAACTAAGTGTGCTTTTCCATGTTTGGATACATAGTATATTTTCCCCGTTTCAATTCAGCTTTGTTCACATTTTCTTGCTGATAGTATGGATCACATGACCACTCCTTCCCAACAATAGCTTCTGTTTATTATCTTTTGCTCAGACGGAACAAGGATCTACATTTGGAAGATGGTGAAACCCTGATCAGGTCTCATTAGAAAGAATTCCTTATCAAGAATATAATAATTGTGTTCAGAAATGTTAACTGTTTTCTCTTTAGCGGTCACCGTTCATAATGACATAGCAAGGGACGACACAGTCTCAGCAGCTTCCAGTGCAGTCTTTACAGGGGCCTCTCCTGGGGAGGAGAGGGCAGCTCTGGCTGGGCTCTTCACAGGTCTCCTATCATGCTTCCCACACCTCTGTTAGTGGTCTTCCCTTTCCCCTAAGCCCATGAACATAGACTAACTCCTAATAATTGTGCCAGGAAAGTGCACTGCAGCTGCTCTAACCCCTTTCCACATGCTAAGTGAACTGAAAAAAAGAAACTAAGGGAAAATTAGGTTTATTATAGCAACAAATAGCTATTGAAACTCAATGGACTCAAACTTCATTTATAAATGCAGTTGAAGAAAATGAAATGGATACACAGATTATTACACATGTGTGCATGTACAAACACACACACACACACACACACCAAGATAGACCAGCTATCAATTTGATATTATATTCAGCGTATGCAGACTAGGAAAATGATTTATAACAAAACATTAATTAAAAGGAAATCATTGAAAAATATTTGGAAGCCCAACGGAATTCTTTATAACTGGGTATATGATCTATAGCAGACAATTACAGGAATACAGCAAGTCATCCAACTTGCACGTTAGGAAAGTCAGGGGGAAAAGGCAGAAATGAGAGAAAAATAGGTCTCAGTGGAGGCTGTTTTGTGAAATCCAGTATGAAGTTTCACATCTGACAGTCTTCTCAATAATGCTGAGTAAGCCTGCAATTTCTCCTCAAATACTCCCCAGCTTGTACCCATCTACCTTCCTCTGCAGACCTCTGCCAGGCTGTAGTCAACTGGCCACTGTTATGACCCCCACTCTTCTTCCCTTCCTCCCTCTGTCCTTTCCCTTCTTTCTTTTCTCTCTTCTTCTCCCCTTTCTCCTCTTTCCCCTTTCCCATTCCATCTTTTAAAACCAGGGACAATGTATGAAATGCTAAATATGCAGTTGTACCTCAGGCTCAGTGGCATTTCACGCGCTGCACGTTTTTACATTAATTTATCAAAACACAAACGCAGCAAACTGCAATGCTAACACTACATACAGAAAGCATTCTGTCATTAAAAAAAGGCACTGGTGGAAACACACAGGACAAACCTAGTCTGCATTCAAACGGCTTTGAAAATAAAGTGGGATTTGTTTGCAAGGATTTAAATTGGTAAATTATTTGAATTTCTCCACCCCTGGGTGAATGATTTAGATGGCCTTGACCCCAGCCTGACTGCAGGGATTAATGTGGGATAATGATTGCTGAGGCTATCATTGCAGCCGGCATCATTAATTATCCTTATTGATTGTAGCTTTCAAAGATAAAGCATTATGCTGACTGGAAAATACCCTCTTCCTGCAAGGTCAAGGCTAAAATAGGGAAGCTAAATAATTGCATTAACAAACAAAGAAATAAAAATAACCTCTCGGAACATTGTGTAATTAAGATCCAATTACAACGTTTGTTCTTGTTTACAAAATGACAGAGTTCTTCTTGTCAAGCCATTTTCCCGAAAATTGCTTCAGTACATGATAATTGCATTATAGCAGGTAACCAGAAAGGAGCATTAAAAGGGGGATCAGTTTCCTTGGATAGCTGCCATGGCCCTTGCTGTCTGACTCACCTACAAAAGTGTGAGCCCCCGGGGACTTGTCTAAAAATACTAATGATATGTTAAATGAAGAGGGTTAGATGGAGGAAGTAATAATTGGGCCTTGAATCCTATTATATTTCTTCTGGATAATGTAATGGAGGTTAGAGATATCCCAAGGACGTTATCGCCCATGTCTTTCTTTACCCCCCTTCCCTGGACCTGTCATTTTCCTTGCTGTAAGAATCTTGGCTCCAAAGCCCTATTTGGTTGTAAATTTCTCTCATGAAAGAGATCAGTATTACAACTTCTCTGCTATTGATCAGGTTTTGAACTTTTTATTTTCGTTTTTAAACAAGAAGCTTTTAAGTATAGACCCCAAACTTCTGCATGAGTGTCTGTAGAAACATTTCCAGGCGCTCGGCCTTTTTCTTCTGCTGAAGGTCTCCTGCTACACATTCGGAAGCGGTGCGTGTTAAAGTCTGTTTAGGAAGAGGGTGACCCGGCGCCTGCGCAGGAGTGTGAGTCCTCTCTTCCATCCTGGGGCTGGGGCCTCTGCGGGGCAGTTGATCTCTTGGGAATTTAGTTTCTTTATCAGGAAAAGTGGAGATAATTAGGACAGTCCTGCCTCAGTCGGGATGAGCTGAAAACCAGGGACACACATGACAGCAACAGCAACAACCTGGTTGTAAATGATCTTTTATACAGTAGAATTTCTTGAAGTTAAAGAAGATATTGTAAAAATAGAGATATTTTATACTTTTCTTATTTTACTAAATGGAGGAATGGGGGCGGAGGGAGGGAGAGAGAGAGAGAGAGAGAGAGAGAGAGAGAGAGAGAGAGAATCATTCAGTACCTTTTACCATGGGTTAAGTATAGTACATAGCATTTTAATTTTATTTAATCATCACAATCATTCTGTGAAGCATTATTATTAAATTGTTGTCATTTTATAAACAAACAAGAGACATTAAAATTCAGAAAGGTTGAATAACTTTTTTGTTTTTTTACTTGCACACAGCTGAGAAGTGGTGGGGCAGAAATTTGAACTCAGGTCACTGTGAACTACAAAGTCTGCTTTGCTTTTGAATAGTATACAGCAGTTCCGGCAATGAAAGGCAATTTTTACACATGTTTGTGGTAAAAATTTACACAATAGTCTCAGTTCATAAAATGTGAAAGGCCTCTGCCCCAAAAGTTAGTCTTCTAACTGTGGCAACTACAAAAATTTATGCTAGACATCTTTCTACCCTCTTCTTGCATACATACACTGTACACACATTTTAATTTTATATATAATGAGATTATAAGTTTTACTTTGCATTTTGTATTTTATTCTTAGATGTATACCTAAGAAAAATTTCCAAGCAGTACATAGAAAGCCATCTATTTATTTATAATGACTTTGTACACTCCAGGACAGGAATCTATCATAACTTATTTAACCTGCCTCTTACTTTGAGGCACTCAGGTTGTTTCCATTTGTACAGTTACAGTCAGTGCTGCAGGAAACATCTGTGCGTATCTCTCTTTGCGGACATATATGAACATTTCTCTAGGTTGCATTTCTAGAAGTTCATGTTCTATGTTGAAGGATATGCACACTCCCTATTTTAAGAGACAATGAAAAATTGTCTATCTAAATCTATACCATGGAATGTGTATATTATAGTATGCGTCTATATTCACAAACAGAATATTATTATGTCTTCTCTTTTTATTGTTCATTGTTTTCATAATAAATTATGTTTCATTGTGTTTATAATGTGCATTTCCATACTGAGGAAGCATTTTTCATATGTCTATTGGTCATCTTTTTATCTTTTTGTAAATTACCAAAAACGTTTTTCATTTTTCTACTGTGTTATTTAATAGAGTAAGTCATTGGAGATTGGAGAGGTGATGTAAATCACAGGTACAATTGATTGATCATTCAGAACATCTTGGGTAGTGCCAATGGCTGTGTCCTCACCAAATGTCTCTGTGGTTGAGCTGTGGCCTGTTTCTTTTGTTTTGGCGGAACCAGAGATTGAACTCAGGCCCTTGTGCTTGCCAGAGAAGCGCTTATTCCACTGAGCCATTTCCCTAGGAAAGGAAGAAGAGTAATAAATAAAACAAATCATAAATCTTTCTCCAAGAACAAATAATATCTACCAAATATAAATACAAGTTGTACCTCTCCTCACGCACTTTCCTACCTAGAAGTGCTCACATGAGGCTGTACATGACTCTAGAGGTGTGAAGAGGTTCCACATCCAATTAAGAACTCCAGAAATTTCAAGACACGATCCGCTACAAATATAGCACTCCTCTTTGAAAAAGCAATAGTTACTGGAGCAAAAATTGCTCTTGGTTAATACTACAACAGATATCAACAGATATATATCTAAGGGAACTACAGGCCATCAGTGTTAGCAAGACAAGTAATCAGGGTGGTTAGACACTCTTTCAACATACAAAAATGATTTCTGTACAGTAATTAAATGGACTTTGGAAATTACTTGTACATAGGATATCACTGTCAATGCAAGCAGTTCTATACCATAAAATAGCACAACATAAGTTATTCAAGCAATGAATACAAAGTAGAGAGTTTTCTTTAACTTTATAAAAGGCGTATTGGTTGACACATTGTGTCAACCTGAGAAGTTTAGAAGTTTCATTAAGTGACTCAGCAGAGAGCCAGAATTCTAAACATCCTGATCCTGTGTAAGAGGAGGCATGCACACTGTGTGAGTCCCACACCCCCAGCCAGAGGGAGCTTGTTTATAATAGAAGGAGAGGAGAGGGGCTGGCTGGAGCCCAGCTGCTGCCCTTTCTTTTGCTCTTCGCTGTTTGCTGCTGCCATAAACTGCTGCCCTCTGCCATGTGCCACTCTGCCTGGGAGCCAGCCGAGAAACCTCCACAAACTGTGGAGGTTTGAGAAACCTCCACAAACTGTGGAGGTTTGACTGAAACCACCACAAACTGTGAGCTTATTTAGGTTTATTTACCTTTTCTTCCATAAATTTGGGTGTTGGATATTTTGTCCCAGCAAGACAAAAGGACAAGAAAGACTATTTTATTAATTGGAGAAACATACTGGTTTCCAAATAGAATAGCCCAATATTTTAAAGGTATAAATTGTTTCCTCAAATTAATATACACATTTAATGCCATCCCCACCAAAATCCCAACAATAAAGTTTCATATAACTTAGCAAGTTGATTATAAACTTCTAGAAAAGAGAAAATGACATGAATGTTGAGAAAAGAGTGTGACAACAATTACTCTGCCAGATATCAATGTATACTTAAAGGCTATGATGATTAAAACAGTATCATATTAATGCAGAAACTGACAAATAAATCAGTGGACTACCAATTCATTGTGAAAGAAATTGAAGGATTCTTTTATTATAAACAGTGTGACAAGTGCCAAAGGAAATGTGGAGACTAAGGTACTGCTTAGCAGTGACTACGTAAGAGTCAAAAGTATGAAAGAAGAGTATGTAAGTCTTAAGACAGAAAAGGACTTCCTGTGGAAGACATCAAGTTTATAAACCACAAAAATTATTAATTTTAACTAACTAAAAATTTTAGAATTCATATACAAAGAAGTTATAAACAAAATGAAAAGATAATCAACATTTATTAAAAGACATCATTAGGCAAGAAACAAGCTACAAAGTAGAATATATTCACTGCACAGATAAAGTAACCAAAAAAAAAACAAAAACCCAAACCATATCTAACTATGTAAACAATACTTACAGGTCAAGTTCCAAAGCCCATTACCCAACAAAAAAATGGTTAAGGAAGTTAGGCCACATGACTTATGCTAGACATTTTACATGAGAGAATATCCAAATGAACAATAAACATATTGAAGAGTGTTCAATCTCATTAGCTATTACAGAAATGCAAGACAAAACCATAGTGAGATGACTAGACAACCACTGAAATGGATGAAGTTAAAGGACTGACAATATCAAGTATTGCTAAGAAAGAAAATGGAGCAGATGACACTCTCATGCCATCCTGGTGGAAAGGTGAGCAAGTACTGTGTCTTTTATCTACCAGAATTAAAGGTACACATTCTCACTCATGTACTCCTAGCCAAAATACAATTTACCATCAACTGTGCATAAGTATAGCATTCGTTGTATTTTCTTAAAATTGGAAAGAGCCCAAATGTCTATCAAAGTTAGCATTGGTGGTTCAGTGGTAGAATTCTCACCTGCCAAATGTCTATCAAAACTAAAATGGATACATTGTTGCATATTCATATAATGGAATACTGAACATCAACGAGAATTTTTAATCAATTAATCAATTTTTGTTATATAAGTTCTTCTACTCACGTGTTTAATTTTGTGACTGTCCCTGAGCCATGCTCTGATCATTGCACCTACTTCTATCTATAGACAATGGCTAGAGAAGGATGTGAGCACTGTTATGTGCTTTTGCACAGTACCTGCCTCAGGTAAAAATGTGAGAACAGCTTCGCATGACCGTGGAAGAGAATCAGCTGAATCTGGAGATACTGGGGCTCAACCCAGCCCAAACTCTTCTGAAATTTTTTGAATACTCTTATTCCAGATTTCTTTCAGTTTTCCTTGATCCTTTATTTAATTTATATATAAAAGACCCAACAAAGCTATTACTTTAATTGATATTATAGCTTGGGCAGTTCATAAAATTAAATTTTGATTTGATGTTAAGACATAGGTAAGCGAAAGGAGTCCTTGAACCTAACTTCAGTAAGTCCTCCAGTCTCGACTCAAGTTGAGAGAGCTGGGGACTCTAACCCTTTCTTTTAGCTGCTGGGCCCTGGAGCAGCTGGTCCATTCACAATCTTGAGTTACTCAATCCTCTCATACTCCTCTAGACAATACAGAAATGGTTAAAGAACAGCAACTTCATTCCAGATCACTGCAAGGAATAACTTAAATAATCTTCCATGATAACAATTGTTTTATTGACTCTGGCCAGCTGCTACCAAATTCATTTCCTTGCCTTTCTCCTCATTCAGGCTGCATAAAAACAGTGCCAGATCATTCCTGAAGAGTCTTTTTGACTATGCCCTTGTTAATTATTATAGTTTTTGAAATGTTTTATTGCAATCACTGGAAATTATCTTTGGTTAACAAGAATTTGTGGAAATCCATCAGGTAGCTTATCATAGCAAAGGAAAGCTTAGAGCTGGAACTAAAACAAACGTAGGTCAAGCAGTTAGAAACAGACAACAGCCAGGACAACTGTGGACACTGGTATTATCTAACAACCCCCAATCGTGCTTGTTGAGCCAGTATGTATGGACCTCACGTGCATTAGACACTGAGGATATAGAATTAAATAACAGTCAGTCACTTTCTTGAGGGAATTTATTGTTTATTAGAGAGTTCCACAAATGAAAGAATGATTATTGTACAGAGTTACTGCGTGTGAATCATGATTAAACAGCATGATTATAATAGGAATGGGAATTTAACTCAGGGATTGAAATTTAGATATAATGCAATTGAGGGTTTGGAACAGATCCAGAAAATGTTTGCTATCTCTCATCACTTCAGACTTGTGAATATTGATTGGGTCACAGAATTTTTAAAATCTGAAAGGGATCAACTAGTTCATTCTATAAATGAGGAATGGGAGGCTGAGAAAGGACCTTTGCCTTGTCCAAGGGAGTGATCTGTGTAGATGCCCTGATGTGAAATTCATCCCTTCAATCTCTTGCTCTAAAACATTTTTCATTAAAACACAATATAATTTATTCATTCCCAAATGAAGTCCAAACAAATGCTATATTTTTATTCAGATAAGTGAAGTTTTTGGCTTCAGGGTCGAGACATAAAATATTGTTAGGCTTTTTAGGATTTCTTAAACCAAATTTGCTTTGAAATTACTGTGCAAAAATTTATGCTATACTACACATATTTTTTGAGGCAGAATGTTGTTATGAAATAAAAGTGAAAGATTTAACCTTTGGTGAATACAAACTGAGCCATATCTGGTATTTACTTTGGGCAGATGTAATGGAGTGATATGGCTTTGGGTCCCACTAGTGCTAGCCTCTCAGCTCATTTATTCTACCCACAAGCCCTGTGACTTTGAGCAGATTTCTTACCCAGTTGGAGCCTCTGTCTTTCTATAAATAGGATGCTGATACCCACATTGTGGGTGATAGTGAAGAGTAAGTGATGAGGCATGGGTCGATGGCTTGGTCTAGGATCTGCAGCAAACTCCTTGCTATTGCTAGCAACTAAAGTACTAGCCATGATTCATTACCAGACTTGTACAGTGTCATTTCGCACTGTAAATTTCCTCCACCTTTAGTTATTTTGTGCATCTGTACTTTTCAGTTATAAGAAAATAATCTGTTAGCATTAGCAAATTCAAATATAGTGTGACTGAAGTACAGGTAGTTTTTCTTTTCATCATTATATTACTTTGAGGTATTGAAATGTGATTTTTAAAAATATATTTGGTACAGTGTCTCACTACACAGCTTCAACTTGTAGTAATCCTCCCGTTTTCAGCCTTCCCAGCGTTGCAATTACAGGCATGTGCCACCAAAGAGCCAGTGTGGCATGCTGTGCTAGGGATCAAATCCCCACCTGGGCGCTTGCCTAAGTAGGCGCTTAGTCCACTGAACTATCTTGCTGGCCCTTGAAATGTGATGTTAGTGGTTTACATGTGAGGTATATATAAAACAATTTCTAAAGTATTTGGTCACATTTAAAGGACTTGAAATTAGTAACAGTTCTGTTTTTAAAATAATGTCCTTTTTTTTTTTTTGGTTTTTGTTAGCAATAGCCTAATTAATCAGATTGTTATTGAAATATGTAAGTGCTGAGATTGCAGGCTTGCACCCCCACACCCACCTGCTAAGATATTGTAAGAGAGAAAATGGAAGCCATGAGTATAAAAGAAAGAAAAGGTTTTGGCTAAGAAAGTCTGACCTTGGAAAGCCTCAGGGATGTGTATCAATGAGTGTGGATCTTACTGGATAGAGGACACTGGATAGAGGACACTATAAGATAGGAGGACACTATAAGGAACATAAAAGTAGTGGTGGGACAACTTCCAGAAAACAATTTGCTGATCAGTTGTTGCAGAATAAAAAAATAATAAGTTTTAGGTTAAAGATAGCATTTTACAGGGTTTAGAGTATGAGGGTAGCGAGTCTAAACATTTGTAGTGGTTGATACACTGTGTCATCTTGGCCAGATGACTCCGGACGACTCCCCGTGCACTTCCGGCTGGTGAGGGTCCCGCCCTGGGACAATTGGTTCTGCCCCCAGAGTGACTCAGCACAAAGAGACCATATAAAGGGGCTGAGGAAGT
>NDGN011485479.1:0-13030 GCA_002564285.1 Tympanoctomys barrerae
GCCTCCCAAGAGCTGGGATTACAGGCGCGCACCACCATGCCCAGTCTCAATTGCCATCTCAGCACACCCCGGGGGCGGGGCTTGCACTGCAAGTCCAGGAACCCCAGGCCCCTGCGCCTGCTTGCCCGCGCTTTAATCTCCTGAGCTATTCGGCCGGCCCTGAGCTGATAATTTTAAAAGCGAAATCTGAGTGGTGGGAAACAATCTGAGCCCTCAGAACCTCAGGAAGGATCGCTCTGGATGGAACCCTCAGCCAACGGAAGGGCGTGGGGCTGGGCGGAGTTAGCCCATCCTAGGCACGCACAGAGCCATGGCAACACCATAGGTGACTGGGCTTGTACCCTGAAGCGCGAGAATGGGAGAGTGGTAGGTAAATTGGCTTCTTTTGGAAGTAGTAATCAGCTGCTGGAGTAGACTCTCTACGTGTCTGTGATGTCCTAGCTGCATGACCCACGTAGGCAGTTTTGGAAACCCTGATCTAGCATACCCAAGGCCAAGACATCGACAGCACACTTCAGGATTTTATTAGTCTTGAACAGGGCAATTCCTTCTCCTTATTGTGAGAAAAGGCAATAGTTCTTCAAGGAATTTGCTTGCTGTTAGGAACATCCTATCCTTTCCTCCCTCTTTCTGAATCCCTTCCCTCTGCCCTGTCTTCCTCCACTGGTACTGGCTGCAAAGCTACTGCGTGTCAAGCGCTGGGCTAGGAGTTGAGTGTATAATTGTGAACAGAACAGTCCTGCTTTCACCTTCACGGACTCTTTCTTTAAGTAGGAGCTGATTAACCCAGGGCAGAATTTTATGTACCTTACATTTCTACTTTATTAGGGAATAACAGCGGACTGCTTATTAAGTACAAGGCACTTAAAGTATATTACATGTATTATGTTTGAAAGGCTTAGAATTTTATTTTGTGTGAGCATTTTCTGTTTTAATACATAATTTTAGTCATGAATGTCATATTTGAGTCTATATTATTCTTATTTCCCACTGCTGAATATTTAGATGATTTACTATTGTTTATAAAGGCTCTTAAAAATCGAGTAGACATCTATAGAAGTAGAACTAGGGTTCTACTATATCCTAAGAACTCATGGCATTGCACTATCCTGTGTTCAAAGGGCAAATACTGTCCTTACACTTGAAAGATGACTCTGACAAATTATTTTTATGTGAATCACAATACAACTTTTTATCTAAATTTGAATTTATTTTTCATATTTAAAGGATTTTTTACTACTTTGTGATCAGTTCATTTTGGTGACAGAAAAAATTAGAAATATTTGAAGTGTACACCTTGATGTTGTATATACCTCATGAGGGGATCACGTTTCCAATTAACATATCCTCTCTACATAGTTACCCTTTGAGTTATTTCATCAACATCATTCCATTTCCCTTTCCCCTTACCCCTTTCTCATTGTATCAGTTTGAATATTTTAGAAGCCATATATAAACAAGATCATGATATAGGGATCCATCTCTGCAGGCCTCATCACGGTCCAGAGGAGTCCACATCCGTAATCCCAGGGTAAAGTTATTGGAATTCCAATAAATAATTCCAATCTACCAGTTCCAGTGCAACTCAGGGAAAGAATAAAGAGACAAATATGTATCTGTAGTTGTGGGGAGCCAAGGGAGTCCTAAGTCCAGTCAGAACAATGGCTAACTGGAACCAGACCTCCATCCAGGGCTGAACCTATGTGTTATTAATTCATAAAGAGGGGAGGGGCTCGAGGGTGAGTGACTGTGAGCATGGCGGGAGGTAGTGAGTGCTGTGAGCTGGACGAGGTAGGGGCCCTGATAGTCCCTCTGCAAGGTACAGAGAGAAGTATGCAGAAAGAGGAACCTACGGAACACAGCTGGAGAAGGTATTCTGTGTTTTGGTGTCGGCGCTTCAGTTTTGGTGTGTAGTCTTCATTCTCTGAGATGTCATGGGTTCTTTCAGGAACCTCAGTCTCAGCCGTGTCTTGGCTTACTCACCTGACACCCTTAGCCCGCTCATTCCAGCTGGGAGCTTTAGGCATGACTGACCTGTCTGGCTAGGCCTGTTTACATTGCTTAATGCCAATTGAGGGGGTAAATAAAATCCTAGCCAGTTCCATACTTATCAATATCCAGAATTGGCCAAAATGGAGACAAAAGCTCTCCTTTCAAGAAGAGCCATACTGGTAGCTGTACTTTGGTTCCTGTATTTTGCATGTTTTCTTCTTGGCATAATATCTTCTAGTTCTAGCTTATGGTTGTAGATGGCAGGATTCTCTTCTTTATTCAGGCTGAATAATATCTCCCAAATCGTTTTTCCATTCATCCATCAAAAGATGTTTGAGTTGTTTGATAACTTGACTATAGTGAATATTGCTAAAAGGAAGATGGGAGTACAGGAACTTCCTCACAGTTCTGTTTCTAATTACTTTGGACAAATGTTCAGACGTGGAATACCTAGATCATATGATAATTCCATTTTGAAATTTTGGGGAAATTTTCCCCCATAATTACTATACTACCTTACATTTCCACCAACATTATGAAAGGGTTCTCTTTTCTCCACACCCTTGCCAACAAGTATTACCTTTTGTCTTCTTAGTAATAGCCTTCTTAACAGTCAAGTGATGTAACCGTACCCAGCCACGTTATCCAGTTTGTTGGCATGTAATTGTTCAAATTTCATTTAGCTGTGAGAATTTTTCTTTCATATGCTTTCACATCATGGGTTAAATGTGCATTTCTCCGGCAATTAAAAGGGTGGAACATTTTTTCATTTTTCTGTTGTTCTAAAATCTTCTGTTTCCTCTCCTATTCCTAACCTTCCTAACCGTCCTCTTTCTTTAGGGCATTCTACATGACAGATTATACAATCTGAAAACCCTCCATTTTGCCATTCATTTTTAGATTTGAATAAATTTCATTTTTACTGCCTGGTTTCTCTAGGACTTCCAGCAGTATGCTGAATAGCAATTGTATTAGTGAGCATTGTTTCCTTGCTTCAGATGTAGAATAGATATTTTACTAGTTTTCTATGGATTATAATATTAGCTGTAGAACTTTCACTTACTACATTGAATAGTTTCTTCTATATCTATTCTGTTGAGATTTTTTTGATATAAATTGCTGTTGAATTTATCAAATACTTTTCCTGCATCTATTGAGATGATAATGTAGGGTTTTTCCATTTATTTTGGTAATTGGGCATATCACATTGGCTGATTTTTCATATGTTGAACTATCTTTGAACACTCAAACTTTCTATTTCCTCTTTAGAAGAACCTCGGCATATTGTAATTTTTTGTCTTTTCCTCCATTTATTATAGGTTTTCTGATTTTTTTTCTGTAATGAGGCTTGAACCCAGGGCCTTCCTACTAAGCTACACCCCCTTTTACATTTCCTACTTTGAAGCTAGGTCTCATTTAGTTGCCAAGTTGCTTGAACTGAGCTAGAACTTGCAACTGTCCTGCCCCAGCTACTATATAACCATACCTATTGAGGCTATCCAGTTTGTTGGTGTATAATCGTTCAAATTTTATTGACCTGTGAGAATTATTCTTTCATATGCCTTCACATCACTGTTTACTGTACTCCAATTTCATTTTAAGATTTCCCTTAAGTAGAACATCAAGTTTGTGTTCAGGAAAAGATTTTATTTCTCTTAAATCTTTAAAGAATAACTTCATAAAAAATTGTGTTTTTTCTTGGCAATATTCCAGTACCTTCAACATATCAGTTTTGGCCTGTGAGATTTCTATAGAGAAACTGAGAGTCTGAAGGAGTTCGTTTGGAGGTTTTGAGCCACTTGTCTGAATGTTTTTAAACTTTGTCCTTGACTTCTAATGGTTTAATCATAATGTGTGTCAATGTAGATTTGTTTGCTTTAATCTACTAGGAGTATGATGATATTCCCAAGGCTGGATGCATATTTTCCTCTTAAGGTTTGGGAAGTTCTCAGCTATTTTTTTTAAAGGTTGCCCTCCTCTTTTCCCCAGACTTTCACTTTCCCTTTGGAAGTCCCCCAGTGTGTATGCTAGTTTGTTGATATTAACTTATAAATGTCACAAATATTCTTTACTCCTTCTCATCCATCACTGGTGCAGTGTCTGTGAGGGCACTGATTCATTTTACAGCTTGATTAAATCTGATGCTGAAGCTCTCTAATGCATTTTACAGATTGACCATTAGACTCTTCAGCTTTGGATTTTTTTCTTTTTTGTTTTCTATCTTTTTGTTAAACTTTTAATTTTGTTCTTATATTGTTTTCTATCTATCTATCTTTTTTCTTTCTTTCTTCTTCTTCTTTTTTTTTTGTATTTTAGGGAAGGTTCTACAGGGTGTTCAGGATCTCACTACTAGACTGGACTTGTGATCCACCTGTTTACAGCTTCCTGAGAGCTGGTGTGAATAACACCAAAAGTATAAATAATCATCATATATAATAGATAGGCCTGCCAAATAATCCAGCGGATTAAAGCACCTGCTTAGGCAGATGCAAGGGCTGGGAGTTCGATCCCTTGGCCTGCTGTGCCAGCCCTGCCCCCGGGGCGCTCTGAGACAACAATCGAGACTAGGTATGGTGGCACGCACCTGTAATCCCAGCTCTTGGGCTGTCCACTGCAAATGCCATGGCAGTGGGATCTGGGGCTAGGAGCAGGGCCCTGAACTGGTAGTGTCAATGCTACATCCTGGGGCCAGAGAACTTATGGAAGCACTGGCTGAGGTGCTTCCTACAGGAGTATTGGAGAGGTGAGCATCATTTAGGGAAGTAGGCTCTGTAGCTACTGGCATATTCTGCAGAAGAGGCCATTGGTGTCTTGAATTGAAAGCTGCAGAGGGTCTATGGTGACTGTGATGATTGTTGAGGTGTTCAGCAGTGAAGTGCACCACTGATGTCTCCTGCTGCTGGCTAATACTGACCACCCTCGCTCTTCTCTGTCCTGCTCTCTAGATGCCACCACTGTGTTGTTCTCCTCAGTGACCTGGAAGGCAGTACCCCAAATGCTGTGGAGGTTGGTCATTCAGGACTCTTCATTTTCCCTGTGAGGGGAACTTGTGGATGGGGGGAGTTGACTTGGTGCTGAGCTGTACCAGCCTGTGCAATGAGATGACACAGGCAAAATAGAAGGGTTCTTTGTATGCTTTTTGTATGATTATTCTTGGTTTATTTACTCCATTGTGTTGCTGCAGCTTTTTAACTGGACTGCTGAACTCTCTCACAACTATTTTCATTTGTGAGCAACTGTTTTGTGTGGGGGGAAGGAAGGGTGGGCTGCTCTACTCCACCTTCATGCCAATGTCACTCTTCACATTCTCTACATTAATCCTCAGTCTCCACGCTTAATGAGGAAGCTGAAGTTCAGGGAATTTACTAGTTAAGCAAGTGGATGAATTGGTCTTAGACTTAGATCTATGTAACTCTGAGTTCAAAAAAAAAATCCCACGAGTTGTAATGTTTTTGTGGCCTTTCTGGGTCTATTTTGAAATGAAATGACTGAATACAAACAGACAAGTGAACACAAAGACACTTGATTTATCATCAGCCATGTCTTGCTGCAGCCCAATCTAAGAGCTTGGAGGAATCCAGATGGGTTTATAGTTCCTTTCATTGGGTGCTCTGTGTATACAGATTTTAGGAGAAATCATAAAATGGAGATCTCCAAGGGCAGTATCAGTGACACAAGAGTTAATCTGAATCTCTAATACTAGAAGAAATGAATACATTAAAAATTTTTCTGTTGTCTTGTTTCAATAGTATCTACATTGAAATATTCATTTGAGTTTCATTTCTATTTTTCTTCTATGTGCAGTCATACAAATTTCATAAATGAAACTGTGAGCTCTTCCTAAGGAAGTAGCTTAATCATATATAGAAAATGTTTAATGAAACCATAATAACGCAGATTATGCCCTCTACTTGCTTTCTGTTTCCACCTCTACCCCCAACCCCATAGCACCCAGGGTCGTTCTGCATTAAACTCTCCAACTTTCAATTCTACCAAATTAATAGATCAACTCTCCAAGTTTCCATTGTACAAGGTAATAGGTTAACTTTTCACCATGACCTCTAAGGTCCTGCATGACCTGAACCCCCCGCATCTTTTTTAATGTTTACCTCACGCCACCCTGTACCCTGTCATTGGATTATTACTCCAGCCATAGAGTCTTTTGTGTTCCCTTCACCAAAAATACTCTTTCTTAAACTCTTTGAATAATTAATGGATTTCCATGCTTGGTTTTTAAATTTCATCTCCTTTGGAAGGTTTTATATAATTATCAAATCTAAAAAGTATCACTTTTTCGTCTCACTGATAGATTATTCCTTGTCTCTGTTTTTCATTCTAATATGCATCAAAAACCATGAAGTTATCTGTTCACTTTCTTTTCATCAGTACTTTGCCATTAGAATGTAAGCTAAATAAGGAAACTCTTCTTTTTGCTCGTTGGTATATCCCAGGTGCCTAGAATACATATAGCTAAAGGGCCTAGGCCATAGTATAAACCAGGTACTAATGACTATGTTGGAGGTATGTATGGACAAATGATATCCTTTCGATCAGAATCTTTAAACACATCTCCAAAACCTATTTGGTTTTGCTACAGTATTATTGTTTAGAATTGATTGAATCTGGCATGTCAAAGGCATCCACTTAGGACGTAGGTAGATTCTAAGTCATCATTATCATAGACTGTATAACACATGGTCAGGTTATTAAAGAAAACAGATATACTTCCACACATAAGAACTTGAAATTATGTGCTAGGCCACAGGGGCCTTGGAAATTTCTGGGTTTTGTTACCAAAGAAAGCATTTAAGGAAAATTCACAATATCTGGTAAGATTTGTGACATAGCATTTATGTATATCTGCAGCAAAAACCAAAATTAAAGGCATATACTCAAGTCAAAGTATGCTAATTTTATAACATAAATGTTATATTTTGATGTGATTAAATGCTCAGATGTTGGCATTTCTTTTAATCTATCCTTGTGAAAACCACAATAAAATTCTTTACTTGGCAAGCACTATATTAATGGGCAACTCTTCCTGATTTACCATTGCCAGAGAACTCTTCTGAAATAATACGAGCTTATTAAAAACACAATCTGCATAGGGTTCAGTAACACAACATTTCGCCAATATGAAAGTATAAGGAAATGCTTCTTCAGTAAAACTGGTGGGCCCTCCTTTGAATTCCAGTTTAAGGATCATGCCACTCATTTAGGAGAAAGGGAAAGTATTCGTGTGGTAGCAAACGCGCCAGCTGCTGTTTCTTTCTCTCATCACCTTGTCTCAGGCAAGGCAGTGCCGCTGGTTGCAATCTGAGTACTGGGCCCTGGTCACCAATGCCCCCTGCTCACCCTCTCAGTCAGATATCAGTGTGGGAAGTTTGTGACTTAAGCCAAAGACGAAAAGATCTGACCAGCTGTTCCTCGCAGGCTCAGTTCTGATCCCTGTGTGAAAAAAAAGCATACCTTAGAAAAGTAATTGCCAGTCTGAATACTATAGCTGCCCAACAAGGAATGTAGCCCTGTTTGTTTTGGAAGAGTCTTGTGCATCAGTCTGGCCGTGAGCAAGGTATTCCTGTGTGCTTCTGCCCGCCGGGGGCAGCCAGGTTCATCTATCTCATTTGAGTGGACGTTTATCTGTGTGAATTGTTGGTGTTCTCTACCCTGACACCTTCTGAAAAGAACGTCTTTACTGTCAATACTAAATGATTACTTGTGTGTGTGAAACTAAAAACCAAAACTTTGCTCATAATAGCCACTCTTGAGGATTTAAATTCTGACAGTACAGAGGGATAAACTGTTCCTAGGGTTAATGTCAGGAGTTTAATGAGGATTAATGGGGTAGATGGAAGAACAGATCTTCAAGCAAGAGCAGGACGCTCTTGCTCTCTGTATCTTCTATTCCTCTTCTGACCCACCGTTTTCCCCCTAGTTCCTATCTGTCCTCATGTATCAAGTTTGTACTCAAATTTTCTTGGCTCTGAAATGTGGGCACACTTTCCAATTCTTCCATTTGCTGACATTTACAAGCCTTAACTAACAATGCTTATCTGCTCTGCTCTAAGGAGCAAGACATAACGTCTTCTTTGCCCTGAGAAAGGTCTCTGGCTGTCCCAAGAATTACAGTTCACTTTGACATGCCATGCAAGTACTGTTCATTCATTTATATTCCTTTTTGAAAAAGAAATTCTGAAAACATTAAAGCTATCAGGACTAGTTTGGGTTCTGTCAAGTTAGTATTGTGTTTCAAGGTTAAAATGGATATTACAGAAGAATTTATTTACCGTCTGATCTAAATTGCATGACATCTTTTGAACTTAGGAGGTATTTCTGTTATATTAGGGAAAACACAGTTTAAGATAGCTATTTCAGATATGGAAATATAATTTCAAAGATCTGACTTTATTTATACTTTGAATTGGCTCCAAAACAATGTTTATCTTAGCACATAACAGAACATATTTTTCTTAGGCATAAATATTTCCATTAACCTCTTTAAAGACTTCTAAGTTTATAAGACTTCACATTATTAACTTTTCATATTGCTTTGTGGCTTTCAAGGTTATAGAAATTGAATGGTGTACCATCTTTGGGGAGGAAGATGTTGAACTGGAATTTCAAAGAGGATAGATACCTATTAACAAATTCTCTGCTCTGAGAAAATTTACTTAGAGATTTTAAATTATTTTGAGCTTATTTCAATACAAAATGGCAAATCATATACCAATACACTTTTGTAAAAGGCGAAAGATTTATACGATCTGAAAAGAAACCAGAGTATGACCAATACACTTTTGTAAGGTTTCAGTTGACTATAGTTTATGAGTAATTCATGTCCTACTATAGTAATTAATTGTTTAACAATATTACAAGTTCAGAGGACAAGTAGCACAGAGGCATACTAAACAGAGAATATATGTTTTCACAATGACAAAGTGTTCCTCATCAAACAGAGACAAATCTGAAAGGTCCAAGTAACTTTCTCTAAAGACAACAAATAAAAATTATGACTTAATCTTAAGGTTACAAAGCATGCAAGGATATTAAGATTTTTAAAAAGATATCTTTTTTTGTTTTTTCTCTTTAAAATTAAAAAGAAAGCATTATGTCATAGTTTAGTTGACAGCTTTGTTTTTTCCTTAGTAGAATATGAAAATAATCATTTTGGACTAGTAAAGGAAATAAAGCCATTGAGTAGGGCATTTTATAAAAGGAATTTTTTACCTTTTAGATTCTGAACTTTGTGCACCTTATTATAGCAATACTTTAAACATTTTAGGATTTCATTATTTATTCAGGATAAAAAAGATAAAATGGCTCAGTGGAATAAGCGCTTTCCTGGCAAGCACAAGGGCCTGAGTTCAATCCCTGGTTCCACAAAAAAAAAAAAAAAAAGGATAAAATTGTTATATGGTACATTATCCCGATTGAAAGGTTCTTGTTCATTTCACTCAGTTTTGGGGAAAATTAACAAATAGTGACTTTTAAGATATAAAAGTTCAAATAATCAGTGTAGATATTTTTGTGCTCATTATTTGGAACTTGCTAAGAGGCAATCTCTGTTGTCTCTTAATGTGCTGCTATGATTTGAATATGGTTCGTCCCCCAAAATTTATGTGCTGGAAGCTTGATCCCCAGTGGTGCTACTGAAAGACGGTGTTGGATTAACACTGTCTGTGAAGAGTGACTCAGGTCTCATGAGATTGGATTAGTTCCCTCAACAGTGAGTTATAAATGAGATTGGCACCTCCCCTATGTACCTCTTCTTCATGTGCTGCTCCCCAGTGTGACATATTCTCCAGCTCTTGGGATGTCATTCTTCCTAAGGTCCTTACCAGAACCAAACATACACAAGGGTCATGTTCTTTCACTTTCAGAGCACTGCACTAAGTAATCTTTTCTTTACAAGATACCCAGCCTCAGGTGTTTTTTTTATAGCAACACAAAATGGGCTATGAGAGATGCAAAGGTTTTAGACTTACCAGGTTGTGTTCTAAAAAGAACAACTACAGTTTTTAAAAAGTGTTTTATATGTCTTTCTGCATAAAAACTTCCCAACTCTTAAATATTTATTCCATTAAATTTATAAAATAAGAATACTACCTGCAAAATATTAGTTTTCAAGTGGTTGTTCATGTATTACTTCATTTAGTGCTAAAAACAGAATGCTCAAAGAAATTGTTATTGTTCTGAGAAGTTATCTGACCAACCTAGAGTAACATCACTTTGCAGGCAGACCTAAAGTGGAATTGAGAGTTCCTGTGGAAGTTAGTTGGTGCATGACTTTTTCCCCAGGGAAGCACAACGAAAATAGCATTTTTCTTTCTCCTTCAACAGCACTCAGCGCGATTGCCACAGTGCCTTGGCCTTGAGTCGGGATAGCAACAGAACGCAGAATATAGCCTGGTTAGTAGAGCTGATCTTAGAGATAACTTTTCAGAGTGAAATATTACACAACATCACTACATGGTCTATTTAATTGCTGATGCAAGTAGGTGAGAGTTATCAGGCATAGAAGAAAAGGACGACTGAGGTAAAGGGCATACTGAATAAAGATGCAGAGAAATAAGAAAGGATGGAGTGTTTGGGGTTAAGAGTGCAGAATTCTGCAGCTGCAGCAAAGGATGATGAATTTGAGGAGGTTGATTTGGATGAGGCTGAGAAGCAGGCAGGCTAGGTGTCTGAAAACCCTGGAACACTAGAGGAGTTTTGAATTTCACTTTTACAAACATATTTGCCAAATGGTATGCAAGGAAGTTTTGAACTGTGTTGTAATTGTATGGTTTTTATTTCTCGCTATAGTGTTAGTGAGTCTTAGATCATCTTGTTAGACTAATTAATGCATTTAGTAAGTAACTGGTCACACATGGTTTCAAAGGTTTGGAGTGCCTTTCATTGTGAGAAAGGTCAGTGGAGACTGGGTCAGGCCCTTCCGAAACAGTTGAAAGCATGGTCAGTGCTGTGGGTGTCAGTTTTTATCTCACACAAGCAGGATGAGCCCTTCATCTACACGAAGTCTGCACATTAGCACCTTTGCTTCGCAGCATACAAGACAAGCAGTTTACGGCCAGCAAGGAGCAAGGGTTATTTAAGGCAGATGGTTCCCGAGGGAGAAATCAAATCAGCACAACAAGGCCAGAGAAGAGAGCTAACTTTGCGGAGCCCTGTGTGGCTTACACCCTGCTGGGTGCGTTATGTACATTACTTCATTTATGCCCTGCGAGGACCCTGTCAGGTGGACACAAGTCTTTCCATTTTCCAGACGAGGTTCTTGAGACCAAAGAAAAAATAGGATGCTTCTGAAATGTCAGATCAAAATTCTACTTCTTAATTCTATAAGCACTAAGTTACTGAAGAGCTGATCATCTAAATTAGGTCCAATGGAAATATGTCATCTAGTTTAAAAGGTTTTCCTCCATTTAAGAGACCACTACTATACTTTAAAGGAACAATTTTACACTTGGAAGATAATTGGACCCTGATGATAAAATTTTACTGCACAGCATATCTGTCTGGATTTATGCACCCATTCTAAAAAAAAGGTGGCTACCTCTGGTTGATGATTCAGAGGAGAGGCCTCGGTCAGGACAAAACCTCAGGTAGCTCTTCCACAGAAATGTCATGATGAGGATTCAAAATTTAGGGTCTGATCAAAATGGTTCAGCAGTAGGTGGTGACAAACTCAGGAGGGGGGCCTATTATTTTCTTATAAAGTATGGTTAGTCAAACTCTGAAAAGAACAGTGTCAGAGAAGACATTCAATTTATATTTATGTTTCTATCCTATAACTTATTCTATGAAAATCAGAATGCAATAGAAAATAAATACCCCTATAATATATCAAATATTTAAACACAATTATACAATTACTTCAAATCCTTCTTTATATCTTGATCTCAGTGATTAATAAGTAGATAATCTCTTTCTGTGATGCAAGAAAAGTATCTAAGCAGTATCAACTTTCATAGAGTGGAATTAGTTATATTCCCTGGTATTTTGTGAACTAAAATGATAAATCATAAGTGAAATATATGTACCACCTTAAGTCTTCTAAGTTTATAGTTTTAAAATGAAATCTATTTGAAACTTCAATGTTTGGAATACTCCCTTCCTGCTGATAAATTTAAAAATTTAAAAACAAATGTATGATCTGTTTTAGGGGCAGATTTTTACATTCATGTAGTATACTTTAATCATCCCACCTCTTATTATCTCATTTGTCCCATGCTAATCTCTGGTGCCAAGAAGTTCTCCTTCTGCTTCCCCTTCCTCTTCCCCTATCCCTTTCCCCTTCTCCTTCCCCTTCCCCTTCCCCTTCTCATTTTCAAACAGTCTTATAGTCTAGGCTGATCTTCAATTTATAGAGATCCTCCTGCCTCAGCTTCCTGAGTTCTGGGATTACAGATGTACATACTACCACACTTGATTTACAATAACTTCTTTTTAACCCAAATAATTTTCTTTCTTTCTTTCTACCTTTCTTTGTATGCATTTACTTGGGTGAAAGGCCTGAAAAATAACCCACTACATTGGTTGTCCTATAATGGTACTGGTACAAAGTGTCAATATGCTAGCATATACCTTGTCATTGATCATTAATAGCTCTTTATTTCCTTTAGCATGATTTCTTTCAGTATATGGCAACTTTTTTTTTCAGGTCAATCCAAATCTTAGAGTTTTGGACAAAGTTTATAATTATCTTTTTGTTCTGTTCACAGAAAAATTTGAAATATATAGACAAACATGCTTGCATAAGTTAGATCTAGATGATAAATTTGCAGATTAACTTTTGAAAAATGTATTTTCAGATAAATTCACAATGAAAACTATTTCTTTTAAAATTGTATGATTTAGGGGCTGGGGATATGGCTCAACAGTAAATTTCTTGCCTTGCAAGTAAAAAGCCCTGGATTCAATCCCCAGCAATGCCTCCCCCCAAATAAAATAAAATTGTATGACTTTATATAAGTTGTTTTATTTTATTTATTTTTTATTTTTTAGGGAAAAATACCATAATTTGTTTATTCTTTTTTTT
>NDGN011485481.1:0-13572 GCA_002564285.1 Tympanoctomys barrerae
AAATCTTCTGAAGATTCTCAGGATCATTGCCTTGCTCATCTTTTACATAAAACTGTATGGATTCCTCTGCCTTTTTCTCTTCCTCTGCAGATGAATTCTCCTTTGTAGCCACTTGTTATTGGCAGATGGGGAGACAATGCTGGAGAAAGGGAGAGAGACAGAGAAAGAAAGAGAGAATAACCATTGGCTCAGTTGTGCTCATGTGATATCTGGAGTCAGACACTACTTCTATTGCGAGACACTGCTTATCTATCAAGTTAAAATGTATTAGAAGGGGTTGCTTGTCTTGTGAAACACTTTCAGAACATAGCACTCTCAATCCAAGGTTTTACTATATACTTCTTTAGTACCTACTATAAGTGAGGCACAGCAATGGGACTGAAGGGAATACAAAATTAGAAAATAGGTCATAGTACACACATTTTTTGAGAGCATATGTTGGTCAAATACTTAGATACATTTGGGGATGAAAAAGATATTTTCCTGATTTCAAGGTATATATGTACATGAGATGAGATGGGCCAACACCGGTAAACAAATGACCTACTGACTTTCATTATGATGTGGTACCAGAGAGACAACCAAACCAAGGGTAGGAAGAGAGAAAAGCCATTGCCCTGGATGTGAAGTTTAGATGAGTGTTGAAGAGTGCATAACATTTTACAGCTGTTTTTCAGTTGCAAACTTCTAAAGTGGAAATTAGGCACTTACATCAAAGCTGTAAAATAAGGGGGAAAATGCTGAATTCTGTAAGGAGGCATCATAGAACACTTCTGAGAGGGGAGCTTTTTTGTTCTTGTCTTACTGGGCTTTCAGTAAGGCACTGAGAGTTGGAAAAGACCACAGGGCATTCCATACAGAGTGTGCATTGTCAATATGGTGTGAATATGACTGTATTAGTTTTTGTCACTTATTTCTCTTGCTCTGTTTTCTACCTAGGAAGAAATTCTTCATTGTTGGTTTAGCTCAAGAACTCTTATAGGAAAGCTCTAAGAAGCTAGGGAAGCCAAAATTGTATAGAGATAAAGAGTAAATTTAGTCAGGAGGGAGACAAAACAACCTGACCCTGTACTTGAAGAATATCTTCACAGGGGAGCTTAAAGTTAGGGAGAAGAGAAAATTTGGGTCATTTAAGACACAGGGGAGACAATGAAAGAGTGGAATGGAAAAGACTGATTTTAGAAGGTTTAAGTGTTTCTGTGCTTTTTCTTGTTGTGTTTTTATAAGATACTGCAGTAGAGATCTACCTAATTACACATTTACAGTTGACCTTTCCACATCCACATGGCCCACCCCCTCAGAGCCAGCCAATCACAGACTGAAATTGTTGTAAAACAAATGAGCTGTGACTCACTGAATATGCCGACTTTTATCTTGTCAGTAACAAAAGTCCTGGACATGGTGGCATACACCTGTAATCCCAGTACTTGGGAGACTGAGGCAGGGGGATTGTTGCAAATCTCAGAGCAGCCTGGGTACAAAGTAAGGTCAAGGCCAGCTTGAACTGCATAGTGAGACCCTGTCTCAAAAAGAGAAAAAAAGTCCGAAACAACACAGACTAACAACTATTTACAGAGCACTTATGGTGCATTAAGTATTAGTAGTTTAGAGATAATACAAAGTATGTAAATGTTTATTGCGGTAATACTTAAAATAGCCAAAGTATATAATCAACTTACTTATTTATCAGTGGATGGATGGGATTATATATATTATATATTAGTTAGCCAGTTTTAGAAAGGATGAACTCCTGTTTCAGAAACATGGATGAACCTGGAAAAGATTATAAATGAAATAAACCAGGCACAAAAACACAAATACTGGGTGATCTTACTCATTCTTGAAATCTACAAAAGGATGATCTCATAAAACTAGTGAGTAGAGTAGTGGTCACTAGAGAATAAGGAGGGGAAGGAAGACAGAGAGATAGGGAGTGATCAGTAAGTACCAAATTATAGTTAGAGAGGAAGAGTAATTTCTGGTGTTTTATTTCCCACTTGGGTGATGAAAGTTAACGTAACATTGTACACTTTCAACATAAGCAAAAGAGAGGACTCTGAATTTTTTTTTTCTTAGAGTTCAGAAGTTTTTCTTGTTTTTTGTTTTTGGCTGGCTTAGGATGCCTTCAGGGCAAGTCTGGTATGGCTGGAGGATCTAGGGATGAACCACAGCATCTTTATTACTTTGTTTAAGAAGTCACTTAAACAACTGAGCTAATGGACAGGCCCCCTGAACGTTCTTACTACAAAGAAATAATACATATTTGAAGTGATAAATAAAATGACTGATTCAATCATTGTACAATGCATACATATATTGAAACATCACACCACATCTCATAAATATACATAGTTTTTCGTGTCAATTAAAAGCAAAAATTTTGGGGGCTGAGGAGATGGCTCAATTGAATAAGTGCTTCCCTGGCAAGTGCAAGGGCCTGAATTCAATCCTCAGCTCCACAAAAAAAAAAAAAAAAAAAAAAAAAAAATCTTAAAAAGCATGACAGGATGTGTTTGGGTTGTATGCAAATGTTATATAATTTTATGTAAGGAATTTGAACATCTATAGATTTTGGTGTCTGTGGGGATCCCAGAACCAGAGCCCCCTGACCACTGAGACCTGACTGAATTTGGGTCTGAGTTGATATTCATTTCATCCAAAAGGGAATCAAGGTGGTGCTGCCTGGCGCCTGGGCGCTGCATGAGTCACAGTAGATGAGGCACGAGAGTAGAAAAGGCTCAAGCAGAACTCAGTAGCGATGAAGCATGTGTTCAGAGTGAAAACAAGGAGGTTTGAGGGAAAGTACTGTGGTGGAGGTCAAGTAATTCCAACAGTGCAAGGCCTGGAAGTCAAGGTTAGAAAAGTATAAGACAGGACTGTTATGTTACTAAGTAGGATAGCTCATTGGTAGCAGAACTGGTACGGAAGAAGATCATGAATTAAAGGCTGTAAAACAATGTCAAATAACTGAATTTGGACTTTTTTCATGAGGTTTATTTGTTTTTGTGTCTCAACCAAAGGTTTAATTTTATACATAGTCAGCCTTAGCCAGAACTACAAGATAACAATGAGCTTGCCAATCTCAGTGCTATTTTTTATTTCTATCGTTTAGAAGTGACAGAGAACTTCCAAAGTGCTCAGGGTGAATGTGGAGTATGATGAAACAGAGCAAGTTTTTGCTGAGCCCCCACCAGGTGGCTGGCACAAGGGCCTTGAGCACCAGGCCTAGCACATAATTAGACTTACCAGATCAACACACAAGCCAGCCCCCCCCAGTGCAGGGGGAGACAGAGGGCTGGAACTTAATGAGAGGCAGATGTCAACGGGGAGCAGATGTTTGCAGCTCTTCAGTTATACCAAATTAATCATCTCCTGACTTCAAGGTGCTTCTTGGAGTCCAGGAAATTTCCCTGTAATAAATTGCTCCTGGGATTGACTTTTAAAGCGAGAATGTATATGCCACTGTCTTGACTGCTTTGGAGTAGTTCTACCCAGAAACAGAACAAATTCAGGTGCGAGTGAAAAGACTAAATCAAAGCCCCTGGACTGATTTCTAAAAAAATCAGAGCACCTGACATTTTGGTGTGGATCTAGCCGCTGCCACTGTTCTACTGATCTGCTTATCTTTTTAGTCAATAGTTTTGGAAGACACACTATGAACTGAAGCTACACAGTGAGTGAAAACACAGCGACTGACTGCATGGAGCTTACAACATGATACAGGTTGAGCATTTCCTGTTTGAAGTGCTTGGGCCAAAGAGTATTTCAGATTTCTATCTTTCATTGAATATTTGAATATTTACAAATACATAATGAGATATCTTGGGGATAGGCTGTAAGACTAAAGATACAATTCGTTCATGTTTCGTATATGCCTAATACGATAGTCTAAAACCAATGTTATACAGTATTGTTAATATTTTGTGCATAAAATACAGTTTCATGGTGTAGAATTTTCTACTTGTGGCATCATGTTGGCTCTCAAAATGTTTTGGATTTTTGGACCTTGATTTTGGATGTTTTGGACTAGGAATTGTCAACCTGTACTAAATAATCTAACAGATACATCTAAAATGACACATGTGACAAAGGGTANGGAAGAGAGTCGTGTGTTTCTTTTCTGTCATTTGTCTTTTGAGACAGGGTCTTGCTATGCAATCCAGCCTGGCTTTGAATTCAGTGTGTAACCCAGGATGGCCTTGAACACACCATCCCTCAGCATCAGCCCTCCAAGCACTGGGATTATGGGACTTCACCAGGATACCTGGCTTCCTATGGTTCTTGAAGAGACTTAATGTAGGATTTCACTTAAGTCTGAGCAAGCCAGGAAAGTGCTTTCTGAGCAAGTGGCAATCGCAGGCTCTTCCTCTTCCCTCGCTGTGTCCCACTTTTGCTTGTTCTCCCTTCCCACTTTCTCGCTTTCCCCACTCCCTGTCCACTGTGTTCTCCTGCCAGCCCTTTCTTTTGCTGCTTCCTACCTCCTCCCTTCATAATTCTTTCCTTTCATCCTTTTCTTTCTTTTTTTGTCCCTCTCACCATCATCCTTTTCTTCCTTTTACGTACTTAAAAACATCCTTTCCCAAACAGTTACTTGTTAGGGTCCCAAGCCCTGCGCAGAACTGGAAGGAAATGGAAGTGTTGGTGTATGCGCAGAGGTGGGCAGCAAACTGCTTTTGTTTCAAAGTGCACGAGTCATCAGAATTCAGAAGGGCTAGTATGCTGGTGGGGGCTGGCCGAGTTCTTCTGGGAGAGAGTGGGGGGGGGCAGTAGGTTCACTGTGGTGCTGCATGGCGGCGGATGCCTGGCAGGAATATGGTTTTTAGAGTGGTTAACTTTTGTCGTTGCTGTAAGTGGGCAGCTGGGAGTTAGAAGGAAAGCAGAGTGAGGGTGTTATAAGTTAAGGAAAGAGCTCGTGTTTAACATAAGGACAGGTATGGGGGGGTAGGACATTGCACCATGGGAAGATTAGGCATTTAGTGCCTAAGTCAGATGAAGATGGGAGCTGGTTAGATCCAGAAACTGCTATCAGTGTCGAGCTGGTAGAAGCCAGAGAACTGTGCACCTTCCCGCCCCATGTCCAGTGGGAGGTCCCTGAAGATTTCGAGTCACATAATGCAATTTACAATTTTGAATGACTTTCTGGGGCAGCTGTGTGGTCTCACTTGCTCCTGGCAAGTAGCGGAACCGGCCCTTGAGCTTGCCAGGGAAGCGCTTATTCCACTGAGCCATCTCCCCGTCCTACGTTTACCTTTTCCAAAGGCCATTTCAGACGCACGCTGCGTCAGGCAAGGGCTCTGATACAGGAGCGAAATGAAATCTCCAACACTGTGCTCCGACAGTGTTGCGGAAGCTTCTCTGCCCTCTTCAAGCTGTCTGCTCAACTGTAGCTGGGAATGAGCAAACACTGTGGGAACATCCACCAAACTGCTGGGACTTTTCATTACTGTCGCGATGATAAGATTAACCAATTCCTCTTATTTTAATTGGGGAGAGTGTTGTTTTCCGTCAGGGCATAATAAATAAAAGAACCTTATAAAGATGAAAGGTCAGAACACATTCATTATTCTTGATCTCAAATGATACTTGGGTTGAATAATTCTTTGTTGGGAGGGGCTGAGTGTCTTGAATTATAGGATATTTGAGTTTCTCCTGTCTCTATCCATTGCATGCTGGTAGAAAAATTCCTTCACAGGTGGGACAATCAAAAATACCTCCAGACACTGCCAAATGGGGGCAAAACTACCTCCAGCTGAGAATGACTGCTCCGAGCAGTGCGGTTGGAAGCACTGAAACTTGAAGGCGTTCAGGTGAGGCTTAGCCAGGAGGTACGCTCAGCACATTCTGCCTGGGTTCAGAGGCACGGAGGGAGGAGGGCCCGGTGGTATCTGAGAAGCGAATTCCAGGCTCGCCTCTAGAGGAAGGAGTCTTGTCTCTGCACTCTCAGGCTCCTGCTAATTATTAGGCCACCCCTTCCTTTCTTTCATCTCCAAATGCCTCTAATGTGTTATCATGGCACAGATCCTATTTTCTCTCTGATTACATGATCAGATGGACCTTTTTCAATTTGGCTTTCAAGGCCGGTTGCTCCTTGGAGACAGCTTTGCTAAAAGCATTTAATGATCCTTGAGGTAGCCAAGCCTTAGAGGTGCACATCTGAGGCACTGGGAGGGATGCGGAGCTGTCTGGGACTCTGCCCGCCTTCCAGGGCTGCAGCATCTTCCATTCTCTGTCCTCCCACAATAGTCCTGCAGGTTTCATGTAGGTGTTACACTGCAGATTCTTGTTTCTAGGATGCCAGCTGCAAATGCGACAACTTCAGACCCTTCCAGGCAGTGCACTTGGCTGCTTCCTCCCAGTCAGATCTTGTGCACCGCAGTATAACCGCTTGTATTAAAATTAGGAAGCCTTGTGGTCTCCATTGCACTGAACACTAAACTTTACCACCTCTGAGAATGGGAATTCCATCCTACTTCTGTTTGAGTTTCCAGGGCTATGTCTTCTCTCCCCTTTAAGAATGCTAAAACCTTCTCCACTATGCTCTATAAATGAATGTTCTCTAGAACACACAAGAGCCTTCCTTGCCACATTTTGTATAAACACAGAGGATCATGTTGCTTAAGGGTCCACATTACGATTGTGAGCCTATGTTTTGCATAGCACCTATGTCTGGGAGATGGTTTGTTCTTTCTAACAGCAACCCCCATGGTTCTTTAACAAGAGTGTGTCATTATCAGTTATTTAATATTTCTAAAATTAGAAGCCATCTCGCCACTGTGGCAGCTCCAGCTTGAGTCTGGCCTCTGAACTGGGGCTGCTGATACTGTCCTGCCGCTAGCCTTCCTGTCCTTTGCCTGTAAGTCCTTGGTGATCACGGTCTTCCGGTCCTCGCAGTGTGTTTGGTCCTTGTGCCACGTCTAAAGGCAATATTTACTCCTCCTCCCACAGGGCTTCCTGCTGGCGAAAGGATTGCTCATTAGGCATGCTGGAAGGAGATCCCCTGCTCACCTTCAAGGACAGGCTCAAAGCAGGAGGCTGAGGACGGTTATTGATTAGTGTGTTTCCATTTCCCATTGTGGAGCACCATTCTCCAACACCCGCAAAGGGCTTTGTGCCCATAAATCAGTTGCTTGTAATAGTAATTAATAGGGTGACCTGCAGAGGGTGAATTCTCCTTTTACAGAGAAGCTGGAAAAGTGGGTCATAGAGATGAATATAACTGAAGAAATGAGAGGAAACCCCCATAGACAGAAAGGTATTGTCAATTTAGAAAAATCTTCCTCTCCTGAGGAAAAAAAGAGATTTACTATCCCCAGAATGCCTTTATTGCACTAGGAAATAAATGCAAAAAAAGTATAGTATCTATAGCCCAGAAGAATTATTTAACATAAATTACAGAGGGAAGAATAAAGAAAAATTTAACATCACAATTAGAACATAGTAGGTGAATATTTGTTTTACAGTGGACAAATAAATAAACAGTTATATAATCTATTCTTTTTTATGTATTTGGTACAGGGTCTCACTAAGCAGCTTGCACTTGTACTGATCTTCCTGCTTTCAGTCTCCCCAGTGCTGGAGTTACAGGTGTGCACCACCACACCTGGGCTCAGTAGCTAGCTCAGTGCGCCCACAGGCAGGGCCTGTGTGGCTGACGGTGCCAAGGATCGGACCCTGGTCCCTGTGCTTACCTATGCAGGCACTTAGTCTGCTGAGCTAGCTCGCTGGTCCCATATAATCAACTTGAGATGGAAATTTTTAGTGATTCAGCTGGACATTTTGACTACAGAATGCCAAAGAACAGCCTCACTGCTTTGTCTCCTTGGTGCAACTGGCCGGATGGTGAGTGTATGTTAGGGATAACTAGAGATTAAGTAGGATTTTAGACTTGACAGAGGTACAACTTGTGCATATGGTCTTTAGTTATTATGGCAATGCAAAAAAAATTATCTTAGGGATTCAGGTCGGGAAGATTTGAATCTTCTGCAACTTAGTAGCTATGAGATTTGGGGCCAATAATTTAAGCTCTCCGGGCCTCAGTTTCCATCTTTGTAAGTGGAGTTGACATCAAGTGAGTATTAGAGCCTTGGGTAGTGAGGGGCTGATGACACCTGTGGAAGTGTGCTGTCTACCAAAAGCTAGGATGAAGTACAAGTTGTGACCCATGTTAGTGGTCATTAGTGTTCTTGTTAATGTTAAATGAATGATCTGGTTTTCCCTTTCAATGTTAGTAACGTGAATACTAATTAATTCAAAATGGCTCCAGTTGGTTCTTAGATGTCATCTATTAAAGTTGTAAGAAAACCTTCTGAATGTTGTTAGAAGGTCAAGGAAAGTGTGGGCTCTAGTCATCTTCTAGGATGCTAATGGTTATTTTGGAATTGGCCCTGACCAAATGCACTGGCAAGAAGAGCCCTGCAAATCTCCTCACAACGTGTTGTAATCAGGGAAGATGGGACAACTGATTTCACTGACACATACCAGGACTATATGTTTAAGTTATATTTAGCCTATGAGTATAGATTCTTTTCTACTGCCAAGTCCAAATAAGGGGTGGAATGCATGCCTAGGACCCTAACAACCCTATTTGAAAAAGTTTCTATAGAAAAGAAATCTGAAGTGTAAAGGAGATTAATGACTAGCACTTCATTCTTAGTAGAATGAAGGAATGGGTTTAAAGCTTGAAAGTAAGGAGGTGTTCTCATCCTTCCTAGATGTTATGATTTAAATCTACAATATTCCCAAAGCCTGATGTGCTTGGAAGGTGATTGGATTAGGTAGGCATTGTAGCTGCCTTGCTACTAGGAGGTGGGGTCTGGTAGGAGAGACAGGTTCTTTGGAGTGAGATCTGGAAAAATCTATTGCCTTTCCTAACTCCTCTCTTCACTCTGTTCCCCAGCCTCCACAATGAGCAGATTGTCCTCTGCCACCCTCTTTATTGTTTGGAGCCTGCCCACTGTGAGCTGAGACCTGAGCCAAAATCAATTCCTCTTCCTTCACATTGTGGGTGTCAGGTGCTGTCTCAGCAAGAGAAAGTGACTAGGACACTGGGTTTGTTCTAACGTGCTGATCTCCTAACAGATGTAAGGGTTAATGACTCTGCCACAGAGAGTGAGACAGGACCAAGCTAGAAAGGGAGTGGAGGTGGAGGGCTGAGAGTGGAGCTCTGTGCCACACCATCCGTGTAGTATGAGTGATACCAGTTTTAATTCCTGAAGGAGCAGGGACAGGGAGGAAAGGAAGGTGGGGAGAGAAGAGGAAAGGGGGGGAAGAGAGAGAGAGAGAGAGAGAGTTTTAAACAAAATTTCTTTCATTCTGATTTTTAGGAAATTAGATATTGAAACAGAATAAGATCATAAACCCTTCAAGCTGTAAACTCAATTCCTTCCTTCTATTAAGAAAGCTAATCTTTAATTTCCTCTGCACTTTAGATTTCCTTTTCCAAAGAAACTTTATCTTTGCCCCCATTTCAGTAACTTGTATCCCTGCTAGCACTGCTCCACTTGATCAAGCTAACCTGGATAATGCCTGAGCTATTAAGAGAACATACCATTTCCCTAGGGAGGCATTTGTTCTCATCGTCACTGGTAATACTAAGTCCTTTGCTAGGCCTTATGCTAATAACTTCTCAGCCCAGACTGGGTGCATTTTCTTCAATTGTTGGTTATTCTTGAGCTATCATTTGTAGTCTTGTGGCAGCAGCAGTGGACTATGCTTCATAGACCCATTTTGTGATTGTTTCTATTGTTGTCAGCAATGTGGATAAGGCAATAGAAGTGAATGGGTGTGGGATACTCACTTTTATTGGTGATTAGACAAAGAAAACATGAAGCGTATCTATTTTCCTTTTTTTTTTTGGAATTCAGAATAGGTTGTAAACAAGCAATAAACAGCATTACAGGACTTTATTACTTCACGATCACAAGCTAAGTTTGCAAAGGGAGATGTCTCCTAGACACATAGAGAAGTATTCTCTAATCCTCTAAGTGTTTAGAATTAAATTTGCTATCATGCTTCCTATGCCAGGTGTCCTCATTGTTTCTGTCATCTCAGTTAAACATTCCAGTCTTCTATAACTGCCACTTCTTCATTCCCCATGCCGATATCTCATTCCTCCACATCAATTTTTGCAGCTATTCTTATGCTTTTCCACCTCTTCCCATCTAGGTGGGGATGCTACCTCGAACCACCACATCAGCTTAAAGGGCCTCTTTACTGAGCCCAGGCTCTGCTCTAACCAGTCCTGCTTCTTGCTTTGAGATCAGTCTTCTGTAAGCAGGCCTCTGCTCATGTTGGTGTGTACTCCAAATCATCACAGACTTCCTATTTCTAGTCAATAAAGACTAGACTTGTCAGTAAGAGGTTTAAAGTCATTCATAACTCAGCCCAGTCCACTCATGCTTTTCCAAGACTTTTCCTTTCTATTCCTCTAACAACCAACCACAGTGATTCCATCATTCCCTAAAATAGTCCTCTGTGTTTTTACATCCACATTTCTGCTCATGCTGTTCTCTATTACTGGGACTATCTTTCCTTAAACCCAATTAGATACCTTTAGTGACTCTTTCCTAATTATTGCTTTAATGATAAACATAGTATGATTATAATCACTGTACCGATCTACTACGTCTCTGCAATAAACATGGTAATGGTAAAGAACAGAATTATGCCTTAATTTTTTTAATACTTTATGTAATATTGAATATAATGTTTTGTACAGAATATACTTCCATATTTACTGATTTATTGAGTATATAAACAGAGACAGAATTAGCATATTGCTTAAACTTTGCATTACATCATATTTTGGAGTACAATGAATGGCAACTTTTAGAAAGTCAACTGATGCTTTTGGGAGCCTGAGGGAATTGAGAATTCTAAAATCTTTTCAAAGTTATCCAGGCCCTGATTACCTACTCTTCTCTTGCTTCCTTCCCCCATTTGCACTTCCTCAGACCTCTCCCTCTTCACTGTTTCCTAAAAAATGGCATTTTGTACAGGAAAAAAAAAAACTGTAAAAACTGTTGGCATTTGAAGATATGTAGCCATCAAATCCCCTAACCATCGCTCTGCCAAGCTCTCGCCACTGTTCAAGCACAGCACACAGATAAAGACAACAGCCTGTGATCAGATCATGGACACAGTCACGCAGTGGGTTGCTGTGGCCAAAGCCATCACGGGAACAAGGCAGTAGCCTTCTGGAAAGCTCATCACTGCATAGTCTCTTAAATAGGCATCCTCATACTCTAACAAAAATGACCTCCTCCTGATGTTTTGGAAGGACGCATGATCCTATGAGGAGGTTCCAAGAATCAATAGCACATGTATAATCACATGTACATGTAGGTATTGTGTGTGAAGGCATGTGCATTTGTGTTAATGAATTGATTTAACCCCAAAGTTCCAAAGTCTTTTGAGACAGAAAGAAAACGAAGTCTCCATTTCTGCTTAAAAAAAGGGCTAAAGTCCAAGAACACAGAGGTTTGGTTTGGACAAACACCCAGAAATCAGGATGACTATCTGAAGCTCTTGCATGTGCAAATTTGCCCTGGATCAACTGAGGACAGCTATTGTCATGATGTTTCCAGGACCCTTTACTGTCTTTCAGGCTAGAACAGAGTATCTCTTTTGTTATAATAGATTAGGATATCGAAGAACGTATAGGAAAAAGAGATAAAAAGGAGAATTGTTGATTCCTTTAAGGACTGCAATTCTCTCATTGCCTCCAAAGTTATGATTGCATCTTTATGCTGTTAATACCTGGGTCAGGGTATGACACAAGTGTTTGGAATGAATAATGTATAACTTTACAATATATTCATAGAGCCTCCAAACTTGCGAGTTAATAGAGTCCTTGGAAACCTTCTGGTCAAACCATCTTTTATATTGAGGCTTGGAAAGAAATCATTTGCCAAGGACTCAAGGAGTGGATCTGGGATGCATTCCAGAGACCTGACGTTTGGGCCACACAGTTATTCTAAATCATCACCAAGTCAGTCCTCCAATAGCACATCTAGATAGATTGAACGGGTTGAGATTAGACTGTAGCTGAATTTTAATGTGATTCTCATCTTTTATTTAAATGGACTTGACTTTTGCCAATTCATTTGTAGAACACAGGCTTAAAGTATAAGATGGATTAATAAACATGGGCAGGGGGCAGTAGGGCAGACATTGAAACTCATTTGTGGATGGGGAGAATGAGTGAGGGCTATGAGCCAGGAGAGGAAATGCTTTCCTTTCGGGTAGAAGATGGCTACCAAAGTTTTGAGGACGCTGTCAGTTTAACCAGAATAAAATTTAAGGGCGTATGTGTTATGAGCCAGAAAACTTAGCAGTCAATAAAGAAAATGACCAGAGTGCCAGGAATCTTTAACCCAACAAGGACAGGGAAGGTAGGGTGTATATGGAGATCAATTCCAAAGCAGAAAGAGGGCTGCAATCAAGAGAACTGCCAAAGGATACCAAAGGGCAAGTGGCCTAGACTCATAAACTTGTGGTTACAAGCCATACTTTAAGTCTCTTTGCTTTGCATTTTCAGTTGCTAACAGCATTAGAAGCCTCCTAGCAATTTTATGTGTTGCAAAACTCAGTTTTCTAACCTATTGATGCAGTGTACCTTTAAAGTCTTACAATCCATAAAGGTCAGATTTATACACAGGAATATTAGTGAAATTTAAGTTTTCCATGGTGGGATTACAGAGTAGGAAGAACAAACCTAAACACTCCCAGGTAGGTAGTTTTAATCCTATCTAAAATGATGCCTCCTACATATAGAGCTTACCCAAGAAGGAGGTCAAGATGGTTTATTCCTTTCTCTATTTTCCTCTTAATTTGAGAGTGGTAGCAAATATCCTAGATTATTAATTCAATTTCAAAGAAGTTTCAAATTTTAAGCAATGAAAAGAGAATTATAACTAATAACGTGGAACAGTGCTATTCCTTAATCAATAATAAAGGTTCTAATATACTGTGTAATTTTTAGATGGGAGGACAAATTGTGAATTAATTAATCCACTATTGATTTTGTTAGGAAGTTCACACATGTTTATAGAAAAGAGGACAAATTTTACTAATTATAGGCTATTTATTCCTGGACAAAGATCTCAAAAAAAGGGAGGGAGGGTGTATTATGAGCTTTAGGGGCCAGAATGGGTCCACTGACCGATTGTGTTGAATTAGTTTATTTTTCACTAAGGTTGCAAAACTAGTGAACAAGTTTACAGATATAGTACATCTGCATTTCATTTTTTCCTAATAGGCTTGTATTTGATTAAAGACTAAGGAGTCTTCTGGATGGACAGTAGAAGGAAGAGATACAGTATCACCCCAGATCTTCAGAATATTGTGGAGATAATGGCAACTGGTGAATAACCACCCTTAGAATCAGTTATGTAAGCATAGAAATTGAGCATTCTAAATATCATTCTAGGATACTCTTCTTGGGAGTTTCATATCTTATGTTAGAAACAGACTTGCTGAACAATATTTTATTTATTTTTTAAAGATTATAAATAGGGCCGGGGAGATGGCTCAGTGGAATAAGTGCTTCCCTGGCAAGCACAAGGGCCTGAG
>NDGN011485484.1:0-15989 GCA_002564285.1 Tympanoctomys barrerae
TGCTAAGCTTGTTCTAAGTAGGTGCTTTAGACCACTGAGCCATCTCACCAGCCCCATAAAATGGATATTTTTAACAAAAAACTTAATTTGATCTTTAGACCACTTACTGTTTTGTTTTCATTAAGGACCTGGCACTTGGAACTGATGCAGAAGGACAGAAGGTGAAAGATGCTATGCGAGTACTCCTTCCAGTTCTACTCGGCAAAAATCATGATAATTGTGACAAAATAAGAGCAATTCTGCTTTATATCTTCAGTATTAATGGTAATGAAGATTTTCATGAGTCACTAAATTACCTAGTTCTAGGGCTGGGGAGATAGCTCAGCAATCTTAAGTGCCTGCCTGGCAAGCACAAGGACCCGGGTTTGATTCCTGGTACCATATACCATGCCTCGTACTGTGCCAGCCCCAAAAGTAGGCATGGTGGTATAATCCCAGCACTGGGGGTGCTGAGGCAGGAGGATCATTACAAGTCTGAGCTGTGTAGCAAGACCCTGTACCAAATAAATAAATACATTTTTTAAAATACCTAGTTCTAAAATTACTTTTAAATTATTGATTAAAACCTGATTGTAAAAGAATCTTTGAAAACTTATATGTGGTGGTTTAAGTCAAAATTAGTTAAGGTACATATGGAATTGAGAGAAGACTGAAGGGGGATGTGATTGAACTGTTTGCTCTTTTAAAAACTTTATGAGTACTACAAAAAGTAGAATTGATTGCAGTAGCAATTATGTGATTGTGGGCTTATATTTTTACATATCTAAGGGACCACAGAAGAAAATTTGGACAGGTTGATCCAGAATGTAAAAATAGAAGACGAGAGTGACATGATTCGAAACTGGAGTTACCTTGGTGTTCCCATTGTTCCCCAAGTAAGGAATGTTACATTGTTCGTGTGTGTGGTTAGCATTAATCATGTGTTTTTATGCGGAAATCCATGTCAATAGTCTTAATATTACCTCATAAATTTTTTATTAAGCAATTAAAAGTTTTTATCTCTTTCATGTATTTTAAGTATACTTTAATTTTTTTATTTTTTATTTTTATGTCTACATAACAGTAAGGGCCCACAGGGTCTCACTGCATAGATGGGAGTCCTAGTGATTCTGTTTTCATCCCCCAAGTGCTGGGATTACAGGTGCGCACCACGACGCCCAGTCTCAATTGCTGTCTCAGTGTACCCAGGGCGTGGGGCCCACAAGGCAAGCTGGGAATCAAACCCTGGCCACTGTGCTCTGCCTAAGCAGGAGCTTTAGTCCACTGAGCTATTTGGCCAGCCCTTTAAGTATACTTTTCTTAGTGAATTTACATTTTATACCTCCTGTTGTAATTTTCTACTTACAGTTTTCTTCTGTGGTTCATTTATAGCGGATACCATATTTTAACATACCATTAACCATTAGCACAGTAAAGAAGATAATTATAGTCTCTTGTTTAAAACTATTTAGGTTTACGCCAGATGCAGTGGTACACACCTGTAATCCTGGCTTTCTGAGAGGCTAAAGTAGTTGGGTCTCAAGTTCAAGTCTAGCCTGGGCAACATCGTGACTTAGGGAAATTCTGTCTCAAAATTTAAAAAAAAGAAGGGGGGCATTAGAGATGTTGCTTAGTGTAATCCCCGGTACTGCCATGGGGGAAAAAAAAGGCTTAAAGTCAAATTTGGAAGAACTCTGCCCAGAATCCCACTCCTCATTGTTTTATGAATTTTTTTTTTGTGGGAGAGGAAGAGAGGGTGCCAGAGATCCAACTCAGGACTTTGTGCTTGCCAAGCAGGTGCTTTTGTCACTGAGCTATATCCCCAGCCTTGAGATTTTTTTTTTAATAAACATATTTCCTGATGCTATTTAAAAATTTAACAGTAGTGTACAAAAAGTTCAGTGGAGTTTATGACTACATATATTGTGATTTTTTTTTTTTAAGTAGGTATTTTCACTCTTAGTAGAGTTCAATATCTGGTAGGAAACACAACAAAAGATTATACTGGGCTGGCAAGATAGCTCAGCAAGCTTAGGCAAGTGCACAGACCGGGTTCAATCCCCAGCACCACAATCCATGCCATTCTGGCCCTGCCCCCAGGTGCTCTGAGCCAGGACCCGGCATGGTGGCACACACCTGTAATCCCAGTGCTGGGGAGGCAGAAAACAGGAGAATCACTGTGCGTCCAGGCTGCATAGTAAGATCCTGTACCAAATACACACACAAAAAACAGTATGTTACTGAGTAAGGTTATGATTATTAACTTTTTCCTGTCTTAGTCTCAACAAGGCAAACCAGTAAGAAAGGATCGGTCAGCCGAAGAAACTTTTCAGCTTTCTCGATGGACACCGTTTATCAAAGATATCATGGAGGTAAAAATCATTAAGTTTCTACCTACATGTGAGTGCAGTGTCACTCCTGAGCTCACTTGTCAGTGCCACTTGTGTTCCCAAGCTGTAAATTAGTGGCCTCCACTGTTTGATCATGTACGCCTGATTATTCAAAATGTGATCTGTGTATTATATCCATATATATATATAAGGGTAGCATAAAATGTAACACTGAAAGAAAGGAAAAAAAAACTTGCTACATCTCATTGGGTTATCTTGAGTATCCCTAGGCCAGGTATGTTTTTGGGTTTTTTTATTTTTATTTTGTGTGTGTGTGTGTGTGTGTGTGTGTGTGTGTGTGTGTGTGTGTGTGTTTAGTACAGGGTCTGCAGGGTCTCACTACACAGATTGGACTCATAGTGATTTTCCTGTTATCAGCTTCCCAAGTGCTGGGATTACACGTTTGAGCCACCACTCCCTGTCCCAGCACACCCTGGGGGCAGGGCCAGCACACCATGCTGGGGATCAAATCCTGGCCTTTGCTCTGCCTAAGCAGGTGCTTTGGTCCACTGAGCTATCTGGCCAGCCCAAGGTGTATTTTAGAGCCACTGCTTTGAAGGGCAAGGCCGTGGTGGTATGTCAGGACTGTGACGGAAATGAGGGACATAAATATACTGGAGCATAAGGTCCTCAGACCAAAGCAAGGACCCTCTAAAGGATGAAAGGTTCCCAGTAAATACTAGTTTAAAAGTAAGTAATTATTGTGTTACTTTTTGAAGCAATATTTGTAAGTTTCAAAGAAAGGCTTAATTTTATTAAATATTTATATGTCATGTCTTTAATGTTTATTAGT
Organism: Tympanoctomys barrerae; assembly: GCA_002564285.1. Classification (NCBI taxonomy): domain Eukaryota; kingdom Metazoa; phylum Chordata; class Mammalia; order Rodentia; family Octodontidae; genus Tympanoctomys; species Tympanoctomys barrerae. The sequence continues at coordinate 3,163 of NDGN011485484.1, forward strand.
AATAAATACAAGTTTTTACCTTTATACACAACAAAGTCCTGAATTTACAACATTTTTTTCTTTTTCTTTTTGTGGTACAGGATCTCACTATGCAGCACGGACTCGTAGTGACCCTCCTGTTTTCTGCCTCCCCAGCACTGGGATAACAGGCATATGCCACCACACCCAAACTCAGTGGCTGGCTCAGTGCGCCCAGGGGCGGGTCCAGCAGGACATGCAGTACCAGGGATCAAACCGCCATCCCTGCACTTGCCTGAGCAGAACAACATTTTTTTGATGGTCTTAACTGTTTTCTTCCCTAGGATGCCATTGAGAATAGATTAGATTCAAAAGAATGGCCATATTGTTCCCAGTGTCCTGCAGTGTGGAATGGCTCTGGAGCTGTAAGGTAAAGTTTATAAATAAAAGTCAGTGAACTTTTCATTATGATGCTACAGACTAAGAATTGAAAATGGTACATAGTTTCTCATACTGGGCAAATGCCTTTAGGGTTATAGTCACATAGGTGATTTTTCTTTATAACTTGTAAATGAATTCTTGTAAGCAATATGAAAATGTACTTTATTATAAAAAAAACTCATGAAACTAAAAATAGTCCCCTCCCCTTTTTCTTCATATAGTAGAGGGATTTATTCTTTTGATAATTTTTTTGTGATTGAAATATTTGAAACATTCAGAAAGATACAGAGAATATTGTATTGTATACCCTAAACTCAGAACCCAGGTTACCAAATAAAGTAGTAATATAATTCTAACTTCCTATAATCACTGCCTGATTTTATTATTCTTTCTCTTCCCTATTCTAGATTCAGTGTTTATCATTGACCTTTGTGCTTTTCCTACCTATAATTATGTCCTAAACAGTGTCTTGAGTTGTGTTTTGTAGAAGTTTTTTCTCTTGGTGTCTGGTTTTCAGCAGTTTACCTGTGTTCTATCTAGGTGCAGTTATCTTTTTTATTCCACCTGGAATTTGTTGGATTTATTGGATCAGCAAGTTAATGATTTTCTTTTTTTTCCCCTATCACATATGTTGGAAGATTTGGCATTGTTCCATGGGTCACTGAAGTTCTCTTTCCTTTCATCTTTTTTCTCTGCTCTTCAGATTTATAGTATCTCTTTGTGTATCTTCAGATCCACTGGCTCTTCTGACACATCACATCTGCTTCTGAGGTCAGATAGTGACTCACTGCACTTCAGCTGCAGTACTGCCCGTGTTTGGAATTCCCATTTGTTTCTTTTTTAGGTTCCATTTCTTTTTTAATCATTGGCACACAGTACCAAACCCAGGGCCTGACTCAGGCTAAGCAAGCATTTTATCATTGAGCCATATCTTTAGCCCGAAATTGCATTTCTCATTGCTAGCTTATTTTTTCTTAACTTCTTATCTTATTTGGAATAACTGTTTTGAAATTGCCAAACCCAAAGTCTGGATTTAGTATCTGAATTGTGAGCATTTATTCTTGAGTATTTTTTAATTTCTCAGGTTAAAAAAAGTGGTGGTCGGTGTGCTTAAGAGTAAATGCACAATCCAAAATCTGGATCTACCAGGGTCGCTTTATATCAACTACTTTTTTCCCCAGGTGTGAATTACATTTCTTGCTCCTTGTATATCTACTTTTGGTTGAAATAGACCTTTCAGACAATGTGATAGAGCAGCTGTGAGCTGCTTTTTGTTGTTGTAGTATGTGTGGACTTAACTACAGAATCTTCCTCTCTGTATAGAGTTAGTAATGTTTTTGTTGAGTTTTTATGTTTTAATTTTTAACTTGACTTTTAGTAATTGCCTCTGTATCTAGGAGTTTAGAGGTCAGCAATTGTCTGGGCAGAGGTTATATACAGAAGCTTTGAGATTCTACAGTGTTCATCCTCTGTAGATCATCCACTGGGATAAGGAATATGTTCCAACACAGCCAGCACTTGCATCTTCTGGGATCTTTTTCTTCTCATTCTTTTCCCTAGAATGTTCTGAGGTTTTCCCAGCACATGTGTGGTTTCGCAGTCTGCTAGTGATGACTAGTGAGTTTATTTTCGCCTTCTTTGGATTACCCCCTTCCAAGATTTCCTGTGAAATGTCTGACTTGTTGCAGCCCAACTCAAGTTGAAGCCGTAATATTAAGCTACTGAAGCTCCAGGCCTTGCTCTGGACCAGGGGCGCTATTTGTAACTGGCAGTACCTGTAAGGCCCGGCAGTCTTCAGTAGCACTCGCCTGAGTCAGGTCTTCAGGCAGTTTTCCAGTGTCAGCTCTACGTCAGTAAAGCTCTGGTTTTTCTCAACTGAGATTGAAGGTAGCAAGTTGCTGTCTCAGACTAGAAGGTCATGTTAACCGCCACTTTCTTACCTAATAAATTAAAACATACTCAGGTCGATGCTCAGTTTGTTGTCTGCCTGTGGTCAATTTCTAGTTGATCGGAAATGTTTGGTTTGGGGTTTTTAAAATTTGTTTTTATTTTCTTAGAATTTCAAATTATACCTTATTCCACCATGACAAGTCCTTTTTATATTACTGTGATGGCTTGTGTCTAGATGTCCCCCAAAACCTCAGGGGCACATAGGTGGGGCTTTTCAGAAGTGTCTGAATCTGGGGTGTGTGATGCTGGGATTAAGGGTGTGTGATTATTAAATTGGTCCACTCATTGGCTTGGCATGGTTCTGGGTGTGGCTAAGGGGTCGGCCACTCTGGGGACAGTGCTAGCTGTGCGGAGGCTGTGTAGCAGGGGTGGAATGTAAGGACAGAAAGAGGCTGCTGCCATCGCCTGCGGCGTGCCATGTCCTGCTGGCTGCCTGTCCTGCCCTGTGTTGCCCTGTTTCTCCTCTCAATGCCCCTCTGCCCGGCCACCCTGCCTGGAGCCAGCTAACTGTGAGCGGAAGTGAGCCTTTCCTCCTTTAACTTGGGGTGTTGAGTATTTTGTCTCAGCAGCAAGAAAGGCAACCAAGACCATTAGGTTTTTAAAACTTCATGTAAATGCCATCATAATGTGTATCCTTCTGCACCTGTCTTGTTTCCTTTATGTGTATGAAATTTATCCCAGATTCATACATGTATAGATTTTCACTACTAGTTTGTATATAAGTGTGAGAGTATCAGTTTATCTGTTCTCCACAGGTTGAAATTAAGGCTGTTGAAATTGGCATTTAGCATTCCTGTACTTTTAAATGTTTTGAAGGTTTAGAGCTTTTCTTGGACTGAAGGCTTTTTCTTTAGTTTTTTACCCCCTTCTCTCCTGGTTTGGAAGTAGTATAGTCTTTTTTTTTTTTTTTTTTTGATAGCAACTTTAGAATTTTATTCCACGTATTTGACTCAGAGTTTGAGATTGATTAATATCTCGGCCTTCTTCCTGAATAATACAAGAATGTTAGGCCAACATGAAGCCAACCAAATGGCCCTTAAATGTTATCAGATACTTTATTTTTTTCACTTTGTCTTTTTAAATTCTGAATTTAATGACCAGCATTATTGCTATTTTTAGTTCACTGTGCATGTTACTCAGGTAGATGCTCGCCTGTCCTCGCACCTTCAGCGGGCACAGGCGCCATCCTGAGCTGCTCTGTAGAAGTCACTGCAGTGTGCGCTGCTGGGAGCCGTGGTTTCGTTTTTCTGAAAGGTTCTTCATCTGATCCAACACTTTCAGATAATAATCTGCTATTTCAGCATTTGGGGTGGCTGTGGGGGAAGGGGACTTCTGTCCACCAGGCCCTTTATGGGTAATTTGACATTTTCAATGTTTTTTACCATTGATGTTCGCTATATGCTCTATGGGACATCTGTGTAAGGACTTGTTTTCTTTCTTTGTGGCTTATTCCTAAATTTGAGAATTCATATTTCAAAAATTTCTGTAATATTTCCATTTCTGTATTCCTTCTTAAAGGAATTTATTCTTTCTTCCTATCTCATGTTTATTTCTTTTTGTTGTATTTTGGAAATTTTTCTTCAGATGTAGTTTTTAATTATTTTACTTTCTTTTTTTTTAAATCTTTTTGAGACAGGGTGTCACTATGCATGCAGTTCAGGCTGGCCTTGAGCTTACTTTATAGCTCAGGCTGGTCTTGAACTCCCAAGGATCCTCCTGCCTCAGCCTCAGCAGTGCTGGGATTATAAGCATGTGCTACCACACCCGGCTTAGTTCTTAATTCTGTAGTTCTCTCTTAAACTGTTTGCTATTTAAATTCTTTTCATTTTCTCTTTGTCAGTGGCCATTCCATTTTGGAAGTTCTGTTTATTTTCAAATACACTTTAATTGCATAATTGTTTTCAGCAGTATTTTCTTTCCTTTCTTTCTTATTTTTTTCTTTTGAAAGTTTTAAAACCAAAGTTACATTGTGGTATGTCCTTGCTTTATTTTGTATGGGAACAAAAGGGTGTTTTGTTCGTTTTCATCTTCAAACCTAATTTCTCGTTGTCTTTGCTGGTTACTACCTTGTCACTCTTTAAGCTAGTGGATGGATGAAAATGATCCTGCCAAAGTCTAGTCTGAGAACAGTGTTAAAGGGCCTTAGAGTCCCTGTGGAGCAGTAGCTTCCAAAATGGGTAGTAAAATGATCTATCGGATGCTTTCTTTTGTATATTGATACACATTTGTAATTTATAAATTAATGTATTTATTTACCAATATACATAAATGTTTATTTTGTAATAATGTACCTTTAGAATAAAGTCTTAAAATTATTACTAATGAAGAAAAAAAGTAATTCTTATGCTCTAGAGCTGCACCATCTTGCAGAACCTTCTGCAGTGACAGAAACAGTCTCTGTCTGCACTGTCCAGTGTGTTAGCCTCTCGCCACTGTGGCTTTATGTGTTTGATATGTGGCTAATGTAAATGAAAAACCAATTTTTTAATTTTATATTTTCTTTAGTTTTTAATTAAATTTAAATAACTGCGTGTGACTAGTAGCTATTGTGTTGGACAGTGTAGACCTAGAACAGCCTGGGGAAAGATGTGGTCTGAGTAAGAGCTCTTACTTCAGTGCTAACAGGTATCTGATTCCATACTTAGTGTGTTCTATACGGTTAGTCCTTGTAACAACCTTGGAGGTATAAGAATGTAAGGAACTTGCGGAAAGCCCTACTGAATCAGAAAGAAGCAAAGGCAGGACTGAAGCCCAGGTCTGATGCTCACCCAGCCCATCACGAAGCTTTGCTGAATTCTAACCAGGGGAATCCAAGTACCGCCTCAGCTCCGAATCAGGACCGGCCCCTTCCCTCTGCGTACCTTCAAAACTTTACTGTTCCAGTCCCACTCCCCTAATTTGTTTTTGGTTGCCAGAATTTTCAGGTATACTATTCATATGAAATGAGTGAAAATATTAGCTCTACTTTATAGGTTTAAAAAAAAATGCAGAGGTAGTCTACGAGTGATCAGTAAAAACTGAAACTTGAAATGGAGCACTCAAGCCGTGCTGGGTACTGCAGTCCTATCAGAGGGAGGTTTCCTTAATATCAATGTAATAGCTGTAAAAGTTGAATTAGGCCTTTAGCAGTCTTCAAGCAGTATGGCTTTGATGATGTTTTGTTTCTTTGCTCTTTACTTTCTAGTGCTCGCCAAAAACCCAGAACTAATTATCTAGAACTAGACCGAAAAAATGGATCAAAGCTGATTGTTTTTGTAATTGGAGGAATCACATACTCTGAAATGCGTTGTGCTTATGAAATTTCTCAGGCATATAAATCCTGTGAAGTTATTATTGGTAAGATTTTTGTTTTTCTCTTTAAAAACAAATTTTCAATACACAATTATATATAAATTCTGTATTATATATTTAAGACCAAATTATTGAATGCAAAAATTACTTATCCATAAAAATGTGTTTTGTCGGATTTGTTGAGATATTTTTTCCTGCTTGATCTTTGTTATTTTTTTTTAATTAAAAAAATCTTTATTCATTTGGTACAGGGTCTTGCTACGCAGCTCAGACTCATAGTGATCCTCTTGTCTCAGCCTCCCCAGCGCTGGGGTTACAGGTGTGCTCCACCATGTCTGGTTTCACAGGTCGGCATGGCATGTGGTACCAGGGATCAAACCCAGGTCCTTGTGCTTGCCAGGCAGGCGCTTAGACACTATCTCCCCAGCCCCTTCTTTATTACTTTATTATTAAATATTCTGAGTTGGAAAAATTAGCTTATTCATAATATTTTATCCTTATCCTATCATTTTGTTTGCTCTGATCATTAAATAATTATTGACATAAATAACATTTCTACTTCAGAAAGATTTTTGATTTTTGTGGGCAGATCTGACACTGGTAAGACCTGCATGGAACTGAGTATTAAGAATGTCACTCAGTGCCTTTGATAGGCTCGTCTGGCCAGGGAGGTGCGGTTTGTATGTGGTCTTGGTCTGCAGCATAGCTAGAGGTTCTGTTACCGAGTGACACGGTGGTGATCCCTAGGAAAGAAAAATACTCCCAGCTTTGCTTTCAGTATACTGATTAACATATAGCACGAGACAGAAAGAAGCACTAGGAAGGGGCAGTGTGCCTGCAGGGTGACAGCCTGCTCAGCGACAAAGGGCTAAAGTCCGCAGGACAGGCGGCCTTCAGGAAGACGTCATGAGGCCCTGCTGCAACGCGCAGGCTGCAGCAATTCGCTGATTTCAGGGACACAACAGTGTGTGAAGCCAGGGAAAATCAGATTTGCTTCCAGGCTCTGAAAAGTCGTTTTTTTTTTTTGTTCTAACAGGTTCTACACATATTTTAACACCCAGAAAGCTGTTGGATGATATAAAGATGCTGAATAAACCCAAGGATAAAGTTTCCTTTATTAAGGATGAGTAGCTTTTCTTAGAGATTTTTATTAATATGTTCAACTAAAATAGAACAAGAACATCATACTATTATGTAATTTAAACAATGTAAATATTTTATGCAATAATGGCTTGTCAGTTATATTTCTTAATGGACCGTTTATGTATTATTAAATTTGCCGTTTTAATAACTTCAATGTTGTTCCTGCTTGTAGATGATAAATATTAAAATGCTTTCTAAACACAATTTTTTTCCCTTTGGAGCAGAATATATTAGAGTTATGGGTAATCTTTCACAGCCACCTGTGTACATACTAATTACTTGTTAGGTACTTACCTGTCTCATGCTGAAGTCTAGTTTTCAAGAAAAAATGAGTTTAAATGAAATTATAAGAAACTGTAAATGTGTATGTGTGACAGAATTTCCTAAAAATACAATTTTTCTTTCAGTTGAAATTCTTGATTTCTTTGAAGTATAATTCAGTCAAAAATAGAGTGGTTTCAAAGTGTACACTAGCTTCCTAGATACTACTAAAGAACAGTTTTATGTACTTTTGAAATTATGTATGTTTAAATTACCAAATGAAAAATCTTGAACATTCTTAGAGAAAATAAAAATATATTACAAAATTTATCTGAAGTTTTTATTTTTCTGGGTAAGAGGGGAAAGTTGAGAAGTTTAAAAGTTCTAAATCAGAGTTAACAAAAACCAGAAGGCCCCGTAACTGCCACCAACTTAATTTCTAATGACTCTTTCAAAAATAGTGTAATGAGTTTGTATAAAGCTGGATAATTTAGGCTTTATCTGCAGATGAGTTTGTGAAGATATTACAAAAGTAATATCTTCATTTCAAGTCTCTGCTTCTACTTGTCCTCATAGTGTTCTGTCATTTGTGGACCATAATTTTGTATATCACTTATGTTTGGAGTTTCATTCTGATGAATTATTGTGAATTGGTGTCATAGTTTGGGGTTTTTGCAAGATGAACAATACAATAAAGACTCATTTTATAAGATTATTTTATAATCACTCAGGAATCATGTACAGTGAGTGCAAGAAATCTGCCCCCACACTAAAGATCAAAGAATTTAGTTGAAAGCCTAGATCCTAATATCTTTCATGGGTCCAGCTGAACACCTAGAGCCCATAATGGTGCTTCTTAGAAATTCAGCTGGAAGCCTACAGCCCACCACAGTGTCTCGTGCAAATCTGTTTCACGGATCTGCACTGGGAAGGCCCAGAGGTCAGCGGTGGAAGGTAGAAAGTCTGTGCCTGCGGGATGAAGGATCTGTGTCAGCAGGCTGAGGGATCTGCACTGGAGCCAGCAGGCAATGCTTAAGGTAAGACCAGACCTTTCCCCAAATGTACCACAGCCATCCTCAGCAGTAGTGAGGTCCCGAGTTCCTCCAGTGACAGGAAAGCTGAGTTCCCATCAGGAAAGCCCAGCTTCTCCAGGAGGCTGAGCAGTGCACCGGGTTCCCCTCTGCAGCCAGGAAGTAGAGCTTAAGATGAGCACCAGAGCTCCCCCGAAGTGAATGGTAGCCATTTGAGTGACAAGGTCCCAAGCTCCTTGGATGAGAACAGCCAAGTTCACCAGGAAAGCCAGCCTCATGAGGTCCTCCCACAGAACAGCCCAAGAGAACCGGCGGCTTCTCCAAGGGGCTTCCCTGACAGCCTCTCCACAGCTTCTCCAGTTCTGACTTGTGTGCCACTGGTAACAACCCTCAGGTGGGCTCCCTTACCCAGCACCACGCTAGCTCGGGTCAGCTGGGGGTAACAAGCTGGCCGCTCACTAACAATCCACTACACTTGGTTACATACTTTTGCAGGCTTACACAAATATATCTGTAATATAAACCCTAGCAGTGACTTAGCTAGTCGCAGGATTTGTGTTTAAAACAATGATATCATTAAAAACACTTGTTGAGGAAAAGAAACAAAACTTTATTGGTGCCGAGGATTGAACCCAAGGCTTTGTTCATGCTAAGCAGGCACTTTACTACTGTTTCTTGGAAACCGGGTTCTGCTGTGCAGTTCACACTGGCCATTGTATTTATAGTCTATGGTTCTATTTCTAGATTTTCATTTATTGATCAGTTTGTAATGTTTTTACCTGTTTTAATTTGTGGTCTGTTTTAATATGTAATGGAAGTAATCCTTATTTCCCCCAGATCTAAATTGCTAATATTTTTCCCAAAACTTCCTGGCAGTTAGATTTTTCTAGATGAATGTTAATATCATTTGGTTGTGTTCCTATAAAAAGTTATCTTGATATCATCATTAAATTTCTAGATTAGTTTAGGGGACAAACCCAGAGGAGTAGCCAGTGGAGACAGGGGCAAAGGAGGTGGGGTCTGCCCCCCGCAGCGCATTGTTTTGGGCAGATCAAAGTGAAGATTTGAATACATTGAAATGCGGGTACTTTTCATTGGTAATTTTTTTTTTAATTTCAGACAAGAGGCATTAGGCCTGCATATTTATTTATGAACATACCTAGTATGCCATGTGAATTTAAGAGTTTTATCTGTTTCCAAAGAGCTTCACCTCTTGCTAAATTCTGTCCATCTGTGAAAAGGGATGAATTAAAATACCCTTACTTCTTAAGCAGTTGGTATCTCACTATAAAGAAAGGGGCTGCAAAACCAGATCCAAAGTACGGCTAGCTCATCATGGCCAGCAACCGCCACTTGTTTTCCACAGAAAATGGCAAATTCTTCCCGGCGCCCTGCTTATAGTGGCTGTGACACACCATGGAGGTTGTAAACCTCCAGATGCTCTGCCCCAACATGTTGCTGGTGGAAGCTCTGTGAAGGGGGAAGAAAGGGCCGCAAAACTCAACCCTGTCCCCACTCACAACCTTATCCCTCCAGAGAAAGAGGCTGCAAGGCTTTCATTGGTAATTTTAAATTTCTACTTAACACTTTCAGATACATTGGAGAGTGCCAAATGGAAGGACTACCTTGAGTAGCGTGGACTCAGCTAGGTGCTAGGAAAAAATGAGTTATTAATGTTAAACCTGAGAGCTTGTTTGGAGGCTCGAGCGGGGAAGCACAGCTACGCAGCACGTACCTTGAGGTCAAAGGTCGTCCTCTTCAGCCAGGCACACAGCTTCAAGAGGGACACACTTGGAAAGTTGAGGGAGGAAGGGGACACCTGCCAGCCAGATCAGCCAAAGCAACCCTGGGGATCAGTCAGTGACAGATGTCACAGCCAGATCACCCCTGGAAAGTGCAATGTCTTTTTTGTCTAAATCTTTATCTTTAGAATCTTTCTTTAGAATAGCACAGCTCCACTGAGAATCAATTTTTTCATGTCTTCATTTTTATCTGAGATCCTTGAGTGCCTTGGATGTTCTGCCAGGATTAAGTCATGTGTTGACTCTTTAAACCAGAGAACTGTGACAGTTGGGACTAAGGTCGTGGCCAGTTCAGTCAGCCGCTTAGCTCTGTCACTTGTGCTGTGTGTGCTGACATCATGTCCTTCCCTCCTTTCTCGTGTGTGTGCATGAATATAGACACATATATGAGAGATTTTGTTAGCTAAACATCTTAATGAATTTCAGCAGAGAAAATCACCTCATAAAATGCTTAATAGGTGCTGATCCCCACAGAGACCGTGAACAAGGCATTTGGCAGCTAACAAATTTATTTACTGTTAGTCTTGTTGCCTGTTGAAATTTGCTTGGTTAATAAATGCAGAAGATTCCCACTGTTTAACCATACAGTATTACCAAAAACTAAAAAAAGCATCTTTATTAACCTCTTCCTAGACCCTTGTCTTCTACTGACCCTGGCTCACAGCAGCATTCACAAAGGCACAAGATTCTTGGATTTGAGCCCCTAAAGACCTGGATTGTGAGGTTTAATGGTGTAAGATGCAATGTCTCCATATTTTATGTCTTTTCTGAGTCCTATCAGGATGTAGTGCAAATAGATTTCTTCTAAGACCAAAGAAGCAAAAAATATGTTCCTCCTGTGTACAGCAAAATCACTACCAAAGCAATTATTTTGGATATTCAATGCAACTAAGCATATGTAGTATCAACTAGATCTATTACATCATTCATTGATGAGATTACAATATAAAGAACGAAAGGTCTGGCCAGGTAGCTCAGCAAACTAAAGCCCTGCTTAGGCAGGCACAGGGATTGGGGTTCAATCCCTGGAGTGCCATGCCAGCCCCGCCCTCAGGCACGCTGAGACGGCAACTGAGACTGGGCATGGTGGCGTGCACCTGTAATCCCAGTGCTTGGGAGGCTCAACACAGAAGGATCACTAGGAGTCCAATGTATGTAGTGATTGGACTCGTAGTGAGACCCTGTAGACCCTGTACTAAATACGGGGGAAAAAGGTGTTAAAAAGATGGGTCTTCTTTCATATCACTCGACGGCTCCCTAAGCGCTTGTCTAGAACTGTTTCCTAAAAAGGACGTGGCGAGCTTTCCACCCGCAGTAGTGTCCTGCTGCTCTGGCGCTTTCCAGCAGAGGCCTCGTCGTGCCACACGGCTGCCAGGCGCTTGCGCCACCCCCGCTCCCAGGCCGTGCAGAGCCCTGGACTCACGGCATCGGCTGCCAGGCGCTTGCACCACCCCCGCTCCCAGGCCGTGCAGAGCCCTGGACTCACGGCATCGTGGACACTACTTCACTTAACAGGCTGGTTTTTCCAGTTTATTACTGGAACAAAATTGGAAGAAAGGTTTACAGGAATTGACAAAGAGGTATGGGGGAGGAGACAGCAGACAGGGCAGAATCCCTAGGTGCGGACCTACCCTGCTAACGCCAAGCCTGGGACTCCTCCAGAACTGCTTACAGGCACGGTCCTGTTGCATTTTTGGTTTAGTCCTGTGCACTGATTGCTCATGATGATCCCAAATCATCAAAGAAATGTAACATTGCATTTAGAATATGGTTTAATGAGGCCGATGGGCCATGTTCTTAAGTCACAAGAAAACACTTGCAAACTTCTATAAAAGTGACTAGATGGTACCTAAACCCAAGTGGCTTCATTCTGAGTTGATTTGGTCTCTTGAAGTGTAGTGCAGGAGCTCGGTACAAAAATGAAATTCTGTTAGCTGGAGAGATAGCTTGGTGGCCTAAGCACCTACCTGGTTAGTGCAAGGACCTGGGTTCAATCCCCAGTACTGCGTGCTGTGCAGGCTCCAGAACCTGGGCACACCTTGCTGGCCACCAAAACTGGGCATGGTGGTGTGTGCCTATAATCTCACACCTGGGGAGGCTGAGTCAGTCCACTATGAGTCTGAGCTGCATAGCAAAACCCTGGACCAAATAAATAAATAGATAAAAAGATTTTAAAAAAAATTTTTTAAATGAACTTCTGGCTGGGTGTGGTGGCACATGCCTGTAATCCTAGCACTCAGGAGGCTGAGGCAGGAGGATCACCATGAGTTTGAGCCCAGCTTGAAGTACATAGCTAGACCTTGTCTTAAAAAAAAGAAAAACCTAAGGTGCAGAAAAATATAAATGACCCTCCACAAATTTTCTGTAACAATATATACTGTTTAAGCTCCTTTTTCTCTTGCAGCATTGCCTTTGCTGTCTTCCTTATGGTGCCCCAGACGAATATAAATTTAGCCACAACTCCCAGCTGGCCTGTGCATTATCTCTGCCCAAATACTCTAAATCAGTTTCACAGCCTGAAGTTAAAAATAGGCCATTGTGTAGCCACCTACACAAATGGCAGCTGTCTTGGTTGGCACAGAAATCTGCAGTGGGGATACATTCGGCTCCCTGGATACTGCAGAGCCAAACTCGGGTTGGGAAACATTTTGAGGGTGTGGAGAGGGGGACAGAACCAGTAATCTGTTGCCACGGAGGAAGGTCATCGATCGTTTTTAAAATACCAAATCAAAAGCCTGCTCTGGCATTCTATGGGGAGTATTGATCCCTCATTCATAGTTTTAATGGGTTCTCTTTTTTCTAAAATTTCATTAATGTAGGACCATCAGTTGTATGTGATTTCAAAAGATCTTTAAATACAATTTTATAATCATACTGTTAAGAATATCAGGGGCTGGGGAGATGGCTCAGTAGAATAAGCACTTGCCTGGCAAGTACAAGGGTCTGAGTT
>NDGN011485490.1:0-15335 GCA_002564285.1 Tympanoctomys barrerae
CAAAAAGGACATGAAATAATAATATACTGTTAATTATGTAGAAAATTTTCATTGTCAAAAGAATGTAAATACTGTTTTATGATCTTAAGATTTTAGGATCAGCATATAGATTAATCTTTGAAAATTACTTGCTTTCAGAACTTCATCATGATTTTAGAATAAGATGAGAATGTTATTATTTTTAACAGCATGCATGGTTGAAATTCAGAAGGTAAAAATGAAAAGCCAAACAAATGTATAATTGTATCATATATCTGAGTAAAGCAGAAAATCAAGAGATAGTCCATGGTAATATTAAAGATATAAATACGTGAAGTAGATCCATAAATGTAAAAGAAAACAAATAGAAAAGCAATGTATTACAGGTTGTAAGAAGAGAAGTAACAGAATGGTACAGTGAACTTGGTTCTCTTCTTTTACCACAGAGGATGTCAATAATGCCTAAATTTAATCAATCAAAGAACTGGTGATAGATGTCAATGTATTCATAATTTATAAAAGAAAATTTTCACCGGCAGTACCTATGGCATAAACTTGAAATCCCATTCAATCCAGCTATCACCCTACTGGGAATTTTCCCAGAAGAACTAAAAACATCATATCCCAATGATATATATGCACCTATGTTTATAGCAAAACAATTTGTGATAGCCAAATCTTGGAAGCAAGCAAAATGCCCATCACCTGAGGAATGGATGAAAAAGATGTGGTATTTTTATCCAATGCAGTATTATTCAGCTATAAAGAATGATAAAGTTGAAGCCTTCATATACAAGTACATGCCACTTGAAGACATACTCATAAGTGAAATAAACCAGATGCACATGTGTAAATATTGTATCGTCTCCCTAATATAAGAACTCAAAAGAAGAAATAAAAATAGAAAGTTATAAGACAACAAAAGGAAAGTGAGAAGGGGCCGAGGAGATGGCTCAGTAGAATAAGTGCTTTGTGGGCAAGCGCAAGGGCTTGAGTTTAATCCCTGGTTCCGCCAAAAAAAATTAAAGAAATCATTATGAGAAATAATTGCTTGCCCTTGGGAAGTATGATAGGGCTTATGGACGTAGTAAGATTTTGTCACTAAGAATGTACCACCCAAAAATGTTTAATCAGTCATCTGTACTGCTTTGATAGTAACTTTTAAAATATGTACCTATAGAACACAAAACAAATGTGTGTCTCTCTGTACATGAGTGTATATGTATATTTATGGGTGGGTGGGAGCAAATGTTTGTGTATGTATGCCTGGTATAATAAAAAACTTTAGAACCTAATTTCTCAAATTTCACTCAACTATATAAAAATGGAAATGATTCTGCACATCAAAGAACAAATGAAGAGATATTGGGAAAAATATTGGCAAACCATCTATCTGAAAAGGGGTTAATATTCAAAATATTTAAGGACTGAACTCGACGGCAAGAGAGGAAATACTGTAGCCCAATTTTAACATGTGCAAAAATTGGGACTGGCATTTTTAAGAAATGAAACAAATAGCCAACAGACATAGGAAAAAATGTTTAAAATTCTATCAGAAAAGTTACACTCAAAACCTAATAAAATAGGACCTGAAAGAATGGCTACTATCAAAAAACAAATAAAGCAAAAATTGGCAGGCTGTGGGAACTAATTGCTAAAGAGAATGTAAATTAGTTCAGCCATCTTGGAAAATAGTATGTATGTTCCTCAAAAAATCAAAGATAGAAGTGTCATATGGTCCAGCAATCTCGCTGTTGGGTATATGGCCACAGGAATTGAAATCAGTGTGTCAAAGGAATATCTGCATTTGCATGTCCATTTCACTACCATTCATAGTAGCCAGGACACAGCAGTGTCCACCAACATGTGGGCCAATACAGAAAATAGACTGAAACATAGACTGAAAAGGGACTTTTGTCATTTGTGACAACATAGTTGGCTCTGAAGGACACTATGCTTAGTAAAATAAGAAGGCCACAGAAAAAGATAAGTATTAGATGTCTTTATTGTCTATAAAATCTAAAAATGTCTACCTTACAGAAGCAAAGAGTAAAGGGCAGTTAGTAAAGCACAGGGTTGATGAGAAATGAGGGAAGTGAAGGTATTAATCAAAGAATATAAACTTTGGCTTATAATGCAGAAATAAATTTTTGCAATCTATTACACTGCATGATGACAATTAAAACATATCATAAATTTCAAAGAAATACAAAAAGAGAATGATTTTATCATACTTCTTATAAAAATATGGAGATGTAATGCTTATGGTAATTTGTTTATAGAATCCTTCTGTAATGTACAAACATCAAGACACCACATTGTGATTTATATGTATATATAATTATTATTTGTCAAAAAAGAAATTAATTCTTAAAAATAAACTTAAAATGTGAAATATCCAAGGCCCCCACTTTTAAAATTATTGTCACAGATAATTCTCAATACCTCAAATACAGATAAGAAGCTATCACAGTTTATTAAATATCTTGATAACACAAAGTAATAATGTGGACTTACATTACTACAGATCTATTTTTTTTAAAAATCTAGGAAATCCCTATTCTACAGTAATTACAATTACTTGGTGGTATCTCTATTCATCAGTATTCATAATTACTCAGCAGTAGGTGGAAAATACTCACCAAAGAATGAAAGCAAACATCATAGTCTTAGTCAAATGTGAATGGCCTTGAGTAACATGGAACATATTTGACCCACATTCTTCCTAAATCAAGGAATCTACCATGTCAAGAGGAAAAACCTAACAGGAGAATACACTAATGCCAACATACAGACAGATACCTTGAGAATGACAATAACTGAGACCCTGCATAATAAGATTCTTAGTAGAGTAAAAAAGAGACATTGGGAATTAGTGGCGAAGCTTTTTCTTCTTTAGAAAATACATTAATAATGTATCTTAACCTTTCTAGGTTAATTTTCTCAAAACAAAAAAAATCATACTTTTTCTATAATATTTTGTCCCATTTATATCTGAAAGTCTGACTTTATAATTCAACTTTAAGTAGTTTGTAATTTTGCTAACATTAAGAACTAAAGTGACAAATGACTGGTTAAAGGAAATAGTCCCTTCTGAATGAGAAAGCAAGGACAATTTTTGGAAACCCCCTACAGTGACCAAGACTCTGTATAAAGCTTCCTTCATTTTTAAAATTCAGTTAAAGATTAAAGAGAGGTTACAATTTCATAAAAAAGAAAATCTTTTGCATCATTAGGATTATTTATGATGAAGCATTATGAGAAACCATCTAAAAATAAGAGGAAACATATTAAGCTTTCTATATACATGACCAGTGCATTTATACTTGGTTATATTTTTATTTTCAAATTTTAAGACTGAAAGTGTATTCATAAAAGTCTTTAAACTTGGCAAAATCATACAATAATGTAATTATATAAAACCATATTTTATAGAATACCTCTATTTAAAATGTACTCCAGAATTTATCCTTATTTTACATGAAAATAGATAATAATACCTAGGAGGATATAAAAATGAATATATTTTCATCAATCACGAATAATCCTTCAATAAATTTCATTTTATTATTTAAAAAAGTACAGAAACTAAATGTACATTAAATATGGATTACATCCTCCACCCACTTTAAGAATGTCCCCTGAACATGCAAAAAGACACCCTTTTATTCCTTTTTGGGGTAAGAGTTATCTTTATAGGTAGGATACATCAGCTTTACCAACTACTATGTTCCATGTAATTGAAATCACATAGCATCTAGTAGTTCTCCTTGTTCATACAGGAGATATACCAAGCCTCAGTTAGATATATCGAACTATACAGTATCAAACTCTGTACACAGTGTTTTGTTCTACATAAATATACCTATGATAACACCTCACATAAAATAGGCAGAGTCAGAAGCTAGTAATAGCTATCAATCAAATATAATTATAATAATATACTGTAATATAAATTATGAATATGATCTTTTACTCTCTCTGAAAATAACATCTTGTACCATACTCACTATTTTTGTTGACATAAGAAACTGAAATTGTACTAAGTGACCTTAAGCCTAAGAAGTTACAACCACATACTATTTTGTGTTTCACTTATCCACTCAGCTCTATGTATGTGAAAGTGTTATATAAATTCTGT
Source organism: Tympanoctomys barrerae (assembly GCA_002564285.1). NCBI lineage: Eukaryota > Metazoa > Chordata > Mammalia > Rodentia > Octodontidae > Tympanoctomys > Tympanoctomys barrerae. The sequence continues at coordinate 4,121 of NDGN011485490.1, forward strand.
ATTCTGGACATTTCACTATTTTGTTTTAGGTTGTCACTGCATAATGATACTCTGAACATTCTACTACCTAATTTTCATGCACATATTTATGTATTCCTGCAGCATATACTGGACATACATTCATATGTCCAGCTATAGTCAATAGTGCTAAGTATTAACAAATGTACATAAATTTAGGGAAATATCTATAGGTCAGGTGGTACATGGAGCTGGGATTTTGTCTCCCACAAAATGAACAGCCTCCTTCACTTTTCAGATTTATTAAATTCTATTAAATTCAACACTAAATCATGATTTTAAAAAAAACTCTACAGAAAATAAGCAGTCTTTGCCTCAATCTGATAAAAGCCACCTATAGCAAATCAATGGCCAACAGCATAATAAATGGAGAAAAATAGAAAGCTTTCACTCTAAAAACAGGAACAAGACAAGCATGTCCCTTATCACCACTCCTATTCAATATAGTTCTGGAAACAATAACTATAGCAATTAGACAAGAGAGAGAAATAAAAGGAATAAAAATAGAAAAGGAAGAAGTTAAATTATCATTATTAGGAGATGACATGATACCCTACATAGAAGACCCTCAAAACACCACAAAAAGAAGTCTAGATTTAATAACCAAAATTAGTAGCATGGTATATACAAAGTCAACACTCAAAAATCAATAACATTCCAGTTCACAAAAGATAAACTTGCTGAGAGTGAGATTAAGAAAACCACACCCTTCACAATGACCTCCAAGGCTAGAGAGATAGCTCAGTAGCATAAGCACCGGCCTGGCAAGGGCAAGATCCTGAATTCAATCCCCAGTACAAAAACAAACATACATAAAATCATCCAGAAAAAGAAAAAGAAAAAGAAATATGTATGAATCAGTCTAACAAAAGAAGTAAAATATCTATATATTGAAAATTATAATACTCTGAAAAAAAAATCAAAGAGGATTTCAGAAAATGCGATAATAGTACTTGCTTGTGGACAGGAAGAATCAACATTGTGAAAATGGCTATATTCCCAAAATTGTTACACAATTTGAATGCAATCACAATCAAAACACAATTAATATATCTCTCTGAAGTAGAGGAGACATTATAAAAATTCAATTTGAACCAGAAGAGACCTACAATAGCAAAACCTATTCTGGGTAAAAAGGCATTAGGTATTATAATCCCTGATTTGAAATTATAATACAAAGCTACTGTGACAAAATTGGCATTGTACTGGCCAACAAAACAGATCTGAGGACCACTGGAACAGATTACAAGACATAGACACAGCACTAAACATACTCAGTGACTTATCTTTGGTAAAGGTGCCAAACACATTCACTGGAAGAAATATAGTGTTGGGCAACCCCCTCAAGTCTCCTTCTGTCCTTCCTTTGGACAGAAGATGTTTTCCCACAATACATAAATTCTACTCTTGACCTCCACTGTTCCAAAAGTTCATTCTTCAGTCTTAGAGAACATGAATGCTTCCCAGGTATCTTTCACTTTAGGAGTTTCATTCCCCTATATCATTTGGAGGTTTTACAACTAGATCATTGGATACAAACTTAAAGCTATATGCGTACCTATGATGAAAATGCTTGGTATCTATCAAAAGCCTTTAGACAGAACCTCTGGAGATTGTCTCTGACAGATGATCAACCATTATGACCCCTTTCAGCCTGAAGAAGCTAGAGTGGTAATCACCCATTATTCCCTCACAGCAGTTTGAGTTAATTCTTCAGAGTAGGAAATATTCTAGGCAGCTGACTTAGATAGAAATATTATAAGTAATCAGGCAGGGCTAAGCCATAAAAGGATCCAATATGGAAAACAAGATACTTTGAAACTGTGGGAGAGACAAGTACCTCATAGTAGACTAAATCTCAACACAAAAAAGTAAACAAATCCAGCCATATAACTCCCTAGGTATAAACATCAGGGATTGATATTCTTCTTCTTCTTTTTTTTTTTTTTTTGTGGTACAAAGGATCAAACTCAGGACCTTGTGTTTGCCAAGTAAGCACTTATTCCACTGAACTATCTCCCTGGACCCTGGGATTGGTATTCTAAATAGGTAACAATCACATTGCAAAAGCCAGGAAGAGTCACTAACCCGTTTCCATAAAGGAAGAGCCCCAGAGCTGTATTCATGCCTGCTTGCTACATGGCTTACTTCTGCTTCCCCATTGAATCCCAATTCAATCAATGTTACAGAAGCAATTATGCTTGTTATCTTAATGGTGGACCATAGTCTTCTCCCACCTTATGTGTGAGATCCCATATTTCTCACCTTGGATCCACCTCAATGTATGATTTTTCTCTATAAAAGTCCCTGGAAAAGACAGGCTCCAAAGCAATTTATTGGGGTCCACTTCTGTCCTTCTCTTAGACTAAAGCTTTCTTTCCTCCCAATAAAGAAATTCTGCTTTTAACAAAATAGAAAGAAAGAAAGAAAGAAAGAAAGAAAGAAAGAAAGAAAGAAAGAGAAGAGAAAAGAAAAAAGAAAGAAAGAAAAGGACAGAAGAAGATAGCTTCTTCAGTAAAGAATGTTGAGAAAATTGGCTCTCTATATGCCAAAGACAAAACTAAACTCATGTCCATCACCAGGCACTAAATTAAAGTCAAATGAATGAAAGAGCTAAATATTAAAAAAGAAATATTAAATCCACTGGAAGAGAAAGTAGGTAAAAATCTTTATGTCATAGTTATAGGCATAGAGTTCATGAACAAAACCAAACTACATAAGAAATGCTTCAAAGAATCAACAAATGGAAACTTGTCATATTAAAAAGTTCTGTACATCAAAGGAAATCCCTAACAAAGTGAAAAGAAAGCCCAAAGATTGGGGTAAAAAAAAAAGCCAATTATCCCTCAACAAAGGAATTCTATTGAAAACAAGGAATTGAAAAAAGATCAGAACCCTCCCCCAAAACCCCAAAAAACCTAAAACCAGGCATTTGAAATGAATATGTACTTCTCAGATGAAGAAATACAAATGACAAATACATGTGTGAAAAAATGTTCGACATCACTTGTCATTCAAGAAATGAAAATTGAAACAACCCTGAGATCACACCTTTCCCCAGAAACAATGCCTATCTTCAAGAAATCAACCAATAACAAATGCTAGAGGGGCTACAGAGAAAAAGAACTTTTCTTGTTTGGGAGTGCAGACAGGTGCAATCACTGTAGATATCAGTATGGAGTTTCCTAAGAAAACTAGAACTAGAGGTCCTATTTGACCCAGCTACTCCCCTTCTGGGTATCTTCTCAAAATAATTAAAAATATCATATAAAATATGTGCAACAATGTTTATAGCAGCACAATTTGCAATAGCTAGATCCTGAAACAATCTTTATGCTCATCAACCAAGGAATGGATAAAAAAAGGTGTAGTAGAAAAGTTGGGAATAGAGAAGGATAAACTGCAAACTTTTATAGATAAATGGATGGAACTTGAAACCATACTTATTAGTGAAATAAATCAGACTCAAATGTATAAACATCTTACTGTCTCGTTAGTGTGAGAAACTGAAAGAGTAAATAAAGTCTAAAATGTACAATATATATCAAATGGGAAGCAATTTTTAAAAATGAAAAATAAATTAGGATAGGGTAAAAGCAAAAGGAAGAATGGGAAAAAAGAAAAAATAAAGTTAATACACTATTAGGATCTATTAGTTCATACCAAAGGAAGGCTTGTGTGAATATCTTTTAGAGAATATTTATGCCCATATCTTTCACTCTGAATAACTATTTTAATGATAATACAATATATTAACTATTGTGATTCTCCTATTATTTTACTATAAAGTTTTGTTTTATGTTTTGTCCATAAAAAAAGAAAGGACCTATAAAATTCTAAATAAGGGATGGCAAGATAGCTCAGCAGACTACAACCTGTTTAGGCAAGCAAAGGGCCTGGGGTTTGATGCCTGGTGCCACATGCTGTACCAGCCCTGTCCCTGGGCACACTGAGCCTGTGACCAAGTCCAGGTATGATAGCATGCACCTATAATCCCAGTATTGGGGAGGCTGAAAACAGGAGGATCACTACAAGCTTGAGCTGCATAGTAAGACCCTGCACAAAAACAAAACAAAAATCTAAATAGTTCATCAGTGGCAAAGAAAGTGTTTGTTTGTACAAGATCAATGTATGGCTCATACAGAAAAGGAAGACTGTGACTCAAGATAAACTCCCACCACACAGACTGAAGCATATTATGAGCTCAAGCATAATGCCCATCAGGAGAACATTGCACTTCCATTTGATATTTGTCAAGGAAAAATGTGAATTACAAGGTCAGAATATTTAGGCCAGCCTATTATCCTATGAATATACCACAATAGGATAAACAGGATATTAAGCTATTTCATAAAATAGTTCTAGCTATGCTGGATATTTAATTTATGATATAAACTATAATATTCTCTGGAATGGCCCAGGAGAGCAAACTATTTTGGATTTCCATTTTATTGTTGAAAAATACAAAAATGAAAGTTTCTTAAAAGCAATTCCTAGAAGTAAATTAGAGGTCAGGAGAATACAACCACAGACAAAACAAGGAGGACACAATGTAATGTTAACTTGAAGTAATGCAGTGTGTATTTAAGGAGCTGAGAATGTGTTCTTGGGCTGCTGTGAAGCCATTAGAGGAAAATTCAGTGCCACCAAGGTCACTGTGAAAGACAAAGCCCACCAACAGTAGCCAAAACAAAGTTAACCACCAAGTTTGAGTAAAAAAATCACTACTGCAGTAGAGCGAAGGAGTGATGGTCAGATCACACTCTGACAGCGACTCATTCAGCCTGGCCCAGGAGACAGGTGGCTACTCTGAAACATGAGTCATCTTCAGAACAACTTGCTTACAACCTGTTTCTTCCTACAGTGGAACATCTGAATACAGGGTCCCTTATTGACACTGTATTAAAAAAAGAAGTATATGGATAGGAAGGACTCCATTCACCGATGCTAATTAAATAGGACACTAGGGATTAAATAATTCTCAGTAGTAAATTTTGCTACACAACGTCATGATAGTTCAGACAGTTGTACACAGAAAAGTGTATTCATTCCTTTTTAAATTCCCACAATAAATGCAGTTCCCTAATTGTATTGGATGTCCACACCAGCCAAATAAAACATTCCTTGTAATTTATTTATAAAAATTTAATAGAAATCAACCTCAGTTTGTAACTTTGTCAAAAGCTTTCTTTTCATTAAAACTTAGTTATGGGCATCTATCCTTGCCCAATCATCTAGTGATTGAAATTTGAATAAAAAGATGATATATCTAAGGAAGCTGAGCATGCTGCTGCAAGTTATAGAAAATATCTCAAAAACAATACAGATTATAATATAGATATACACCCAGCTATACCCTTTCTGGGTATTTTTTCAGAAGACTTGAAAACATCATAGCACAGTGATATATGTGCACCCATGTTCATAGCAGCACAATTGGTCATAGCTAAATCTTAGAAACAACCAAGATGCCCTTCACCTGAGGAATGGATAAAAAAGATGTGGTACTTTCATATAATGGAATACTACCCAGCCATAAAGAAAGACAAACTTGAGGCTTTTATAGGTAAATGGATGCCACTAGAGAAAGTGAAATAAATCAAACCTGCATGTATAAACACTCTATTGTCTCCCTAGTGTAAGCAACTGGAAGAGTAAACAAAATCCAACAAGTATAACAGATGTGGTGAAAGAGACAGAAGCCTTTCGAAAGGCAAAAACAAGTGGGATGAGATAAAGGAGAAAAAAAGGAAGGAAATATATATATATATATATATATATATGAAGGAAATATATATATTATATAATACGTATTATATATTATATTTATATTATATATGATAGTTAAGAGAACTGTGCTGCTAATTTCCATTGGTTTATTGAAAAGTCAATGTTGAATTTTTTCACCATTGTTTCATGCTTATATCTGGTAATTTTAATAACTGGTTTGAAGATAACAACCTGTAATATAATGAGTGGACTAAAGTGCCTGCTTAGGTACAGTACACTGGTCAGGGTTTAATCCCCAGTATGCTATGACAGCCCCGCCCCCTAGGCACGCTGAGATACTGACTCAGACTGGTTGTGGTGGCGATCACCTATAATCCTGGCACTTGGTAGGCTGAACACAGGGGAATCACTATGAGCCCGATTTATGTAATGAGACCCAGTAGACCCTGTCCTAAATNAAAAAAAAAAAAAAAAAAAATTCTCTTAAAATATGAAAACTACAATAATAAAGATATATACCTTTCTTCCTATTTCTTTGACCATTATGATATTTAATCAGGAGCTCAGTATAAATCTTAATATTATCATAATGAGTTCATTATAATCAGGCATCTTCTATAAGAAAGAGTTAACATTGTATGTTCCAAAGCAAACTGCGTATCATCTTTGCCATATGGGTTATGAAGCTGTGTTTTCTGACACCTCCTCCCTGCACCAAGGACCAGGCCTGAGCAGTTTCTCCAGCTGGGAGGCCTGCTCTCTGTCCTTCTCTCTGTGTTCTGCCAGAGGCTGCAGCTAAATTCAACAGACTCAACATTCCCTGAAAGAACAATACCAGCCTTCTTGTGATTAAGAAGTGAAGAAATAGTTGTGTCGGTTTAAAAATAAAATCAATTGCATGATAAAAAGTACATGTGTAGAGATTTATCTAGGAAGGATATTTAGAAGAGTAGTACACTCATAGTAAATACAGTATTTTATTTTTTAATTTTTATAAAGTAGTTCTATGGTCCCTTCATTTCCATGTTCTCTTCCTCTACTTTGTACTTGTATTTTGCCTCATACGTAATCTTCTATTATGTGTCTATTCAGTAGCAAATTATTTTACTGGCAAACACAGGTTTTTAAGTAAGGCAGGGACCAGCGATATAGCTTAATGGCATAGTGCCTACCTGGCAAGTGTAAAGTTCTGAGTTTGACTCCCATTACCAAAACATAAAAATAAAAAATAAAGTAAGGCAGAAGGCTTTCACTTTTTCTCTTACATGTGAGTTACTTGGAAAACAAAACTACATGATTCAGTCTACAGGTTTCTCCCGAGAATAGCCATGGAACAGTAAAAGTTTGGTCTTTCTTGACAAAAAAATCTACCATTTATACTACACAGAAAGGGTGAAAACACAAATTCCTGAGACATTTTAGTAATTCCTACAACAAAAACAATAATTTGAAAGTGCAGGCCTCAATAAAAATATCCTATATTATTGTCTGCATTATGCAAATAGTCTTCCATGAAATTCTGTGGACCAGGACAGAAAGGAAGAAAAGAAACAGGAGAGAAGGGAAAGGAAAGGAAATGAAGGGAAGGAAAGGGAAAAGAAGGGAAAGAGAAGGAAAAAGTAGGGGAAGGGGAAAGAAAAGGACATTGCATTCTGGATGGATCCCTAAGACTGCAGTATAATCCAAACTGGTTAAGAATCTTTCACAAAGAAAAGAACAAATAGGGTCCAGTATGCTACATTCATCACTGGTCTCCATTGGAGACTAATGGACTGATTAGAATAAAATATTTCTCAAAGATAGCTACTATCCTTCTTAAATCTAAAAGGGGTTATTCAGCTTTTATTATAATTTAGTCATTCAGCATATAAGGAATGAAGAATCATAAAATACATGATGGTAGTATTTATGACATATTCACTGACACTCGTGTGTAAAGCAGGGTTTTGTTTGTCTCCAGATTCCTTTCTGAATAATGTAGTGATATCATAGATTTCCTCAAATTCTAAGCACAAAGAGAATCTCTGTGAAAGTAAGATGAGAGACATTTTCTGATTAATAAATATAGCCAAATTTTCTAAAAGAAAATTATGAATTACATTAAAATTAGACCATTAGTCCTGGGTCAAAAAAATTACATAAAACCCTTATTTTTAATGCAAATACAATTCTCCACTGTAAAATTTCTTTTGGGGGGATTTATTATCTAGCCAAAAATGTCTCAATAAAAGAATCTCAGAACAATATTACAAAGGATATAAAGAACTTGAAGACATAATACACAAGAGTCCATTAGGAGCTGCTGCTTGAGGGCTCCTTCCTCCCATTCTTGCTTCTTCTCATGGATGTTTCTTTCATTGCATCCCAGTTGCGCCCACTTCCAAACGCTTTTTTCTTTTCTCCTCCTGCTCTTTACCTCCAGACTATTATGAATTACAAAACAGTTGTTCAGCAACTAATTCTTGAGTACCTAGGATCTTTGTAGCAAAATAAATATGTCAAGCATGATTTATTATCATGCTTCCCAAACCACTGGCCCCTTCTCTTTTCCCAGCTGTATTGGACCAGGATCTCTGAGTAATCATAAAGAAGAAAACTCAGGGAATATGTTAAAAATTATCTGTATAATGGTTTAATAAATGTGTAGAATTAATAATATACATTTCAATATACATACTGGAACTTCTCTTCCTTTCTTTGGCATTTCAATTAATTAAATAGATGTAACCTTAAAAACACAAAAGGAAGAAGAAAAAAAAAACTCTTTCTAGGGTTACTTTTTCTCCAGTGAGAGCAGGGTCTGAAACCCAAAAGTTTTTTTTTCTCATTTTTTTACTTTTTTTCTCTCCTATACTCATAAGGAACATCATTCTTCCAACGAAGATGATACTAATAACCAACACACTTTTGAGTCCCTGTCTTGCATGACATCTAACATCACTTCTTGTCTCACATATTCCAAAATTTCAATGTGTTCCCAAGATTTCCTGGGTTGGAAACTTAAAATCCAATGCAACACTGTTGAGAAGTACTAAGTTTAAAAGGAGATTAGCTTATCAGAGTTCTACCTTTATGATTCAATAATAACCCTTATCATGGGAGTAGGTTAATTGGCATGGGAGTTCTGATAAAAGGTGGGGACCCTTCCCCATTCTTGTAGGCATATGCACATGTGTGCATACATCCCTGAACCATGCAATGACACTGCCTTTGCCACATGCAGTTCCCCCAACCTTAAATAGCCTCTGAGACTGTAAAGAACACATCCGTGTAGACACACCCGGAGGTGTGCTACACCCGCGCACTGAGTGTTCCTTACCCACGCTGATGTGTTAGCTGCGGTATTCACCAGACCTGAGTAAAGTCCACTGTGCAGACAGACCACACCTTACCTTGTCATCTCCTGAGTGATACCTTAGCTGCTTCCACATTTTGAGCTATGAGTAAAGTTGCTATAAAAAAGTGTGTTAAAAAATAGATCTGTATAAATTACTCAGCTCAAGTACTATATTAAGACAGCCAAAACAGAGTAAGGCAGTCTGATTTCTAAGCTTTTATAGGACTCCACTGAACTCTCCTCCCACAGCTTTTTTTTTTTCTCTCTGCCCATTGTCAGAATAACCGGAACATCTCAGAATGATATCCCAGGTGCTTTTAATTCCCTACATAATCACATGCAATCCCCAGTGTTTGATTCTCACCTATTGCAAATAACTTCCAAATCTAGGTCTCCTTTCTGGACCCTCAGAACATGTCACAAAGCCCACTTAATGGAAATGTCTATTTCTGGCCTTTCCGAAAATCCTAACTCAATATGCTCAAAACTAGAGGCATTTGTTGGGATGCAGGGGTGACTTATTTCAGCGAGGGCATCACAAAGTGCTATGCTGCTCAAGGCACGAGAAGGAAACCACCTTTCCTCTCTTTACTCCACCTTTATCCTCCACCTACCTAGTCAATAGCACTGCCCTGAAGTCTCTCCATGACTCCGTAGGTGTGTAATCTTTGATACTTCTTTGAATTTCCATGATGACCATTCTGTGAAACCCATCAGACATTTTTTGGACTGTGGAGATGAATTTAAAAAGTTTTTCCAATGCAAATTTGAGAGTGTCATTCCCAAAAGAACTTCTATAGCTTCTTTCTGCCAAAACTGTTCCTGCTAAAACCCTATCACAGCCTCATCTTAATATACTCTGTATGTAGCCCTCCAACTTGTTATTCAGCATGCTTTTGTCTGCTTGCCCTGTGAACCCCAGTTTATTACTCTCCCTGGGGTCACTCTCCATGATGGGTGTCCCCTTCATCCTAAATGCTCCCTCCATAGAGCAGTTCTTTCCTTTCCTTGTGCTCTTTCCTTAATTGTACCCTGCTTTGTGGCTAACCTTCGCTGTTTTTTTGGATGGGAATCAAAACCAAGACCTACTGCATGCTGTGGGATCACTCTTAACACCGAGCCACATTCCCAGCCCAAAGTCTTATCTTCTCAAGGAGGCTTCCTTGAAATGAGCACAATAAATCACTTTTATAGTTCTAGCCTTAAGTATTATATGATTTTTATATATTATAAGTACATTTAACATAAAATTCTAGACCATAAGTAAGTACCATAATATTTTCTAATGAAGATTAAATGTAAATAAAACAAGTTGGTTACCTACTTTATCTTCTCCATGCCGGAAGATCATTTTCATGATATTTTGAAATTTTGGCATTCCTAGATTTATCATATATAAGCAATCTCACAAGAGAGAAGAGAAAGTTTCTAAGTTTTTCCTCCACACTTTTCTATTTCTCTAGCTGCAGCCATGGTGTAGAAATTCAGGAGACCCCCATCCATGTGATACAGCCTTGGCAAGACATGAATTTCTGGCTCCTCCTAGTTCTCCTTCTAAGATGATAAATTGCCCCCCCTTAAAGTCAAATATAATAGATAGAAGGCTTTCATTTGCCCTCAATCCCACAATACCCTTGACTAGGGAACCCTGAGATGCAAGCCCAACATACAGAGAAGTGAATGAACTACTTACAACACTGTATATTGGCTCCATTTTTGTATCATTGCAACTTGTAGTCCTCAGAACAGCCCAGAGATTGCAATAAGATCTGGCATCTTCCTTAGGGAAATAAAATCCATTTTGTCATAAACTGAGCAACATTTCTTAGGCTTTGGTGAAAAGTGCTTCCTCAGGGGTCATTTTTGACACTATATCAAATAAGCCTTCTGTTGATATTATCTTCTCCTAAGCAGCCAGTCTTGGTTAACTTCTCCATAGGATTGTGCTTTGTTTTGTTTTTTGTTTTGCTTGGTATCTGTTCTTAATGAACTTTCTCTTTTACCACTGTTTGTTACTGTTATTGTTATTTTGGCTTGCTTTTTAAAAAAGATCACATTCAGGGGCCGAGGAGATAGCTCAGTGGAATAAGTGCTTCCCTGGCAAGCGCAAAGGCCTGAGTTCAATCCCTG
>NDGN011485494.1:0-10052 GCA_002564285.1 Tympanoctomys barrerae
GATCTGGTTCAAATATAAGATACACAGTTCAAGGCACTTTTCATAAAACAGACCTTTCTACTAGGTACATTATTTAATTGGAGAGCCTTACTCTGTGCACTGGAGAGGCGCAGATGGTATCTAGGCAGTTTCTTTCCTCCAAGGGGCTGCCAAACTTTTGAAGACAATAGTTACATACTTAAAGATGCACATGATGCTTATGTAAGCAAACTATATTATGAATTATCTTGCAAATAAAGTATAACAGTGAAGGTTAGAGCAGAACAGATAAATATTTTGGCTTCTTTTGTGGGGAGGAGTAGGGCTGTCTTTGCCTCAGATTCCAAAAACAAAGACAGGAAATTGTGGCAACTATTTATAGAAGTGAAGGATTGTTATGACTGAAGCTGGGCCTCATGGGATTGAAAAAATAGGCAGGGACAGGAGTGCCCTGCGAAAGGTAGGATGCAGTTGTCAAAAGATAGACATCAACAAATGGCAAAGAAGCTTGAAGAGAGAATATGTATGAGAAAGTCAAGTCATCAAACTAAGGTAGCAAAAGGCTTTATTTTCCTCCAATGAGTGCGCAAACCCTGGTTCCTGGACCTGTCAATGTGTTGCCATAGGCATAGGAGGATGAAGGGTAAAAATGAAGATGTTTGACAATCAGCTGAACTTGTGAAGAGGGGATAATCCTGGATTATTTATGTTGACCCGGTGCACTCACCAGGGTGATGGAGAAGTAGAAAAGGGACACACACACACAAAAAAAATCAAAATGGAATCATGAGAAGGACTTGGACAGGCCCGCCATCTTTGGAGATGTGGTCACAAACATGGTTTCTAGAAACTGCTAAAAGGCAAGGAAACCTAGCCTCTTGGCCCTCCAGAAAGAATGTAGCCTTGTTCACATCTAGATTTTATGTAGGCCCCACAAAAAATACATCACATCTCAATGGCATTCCAGCCTCTCCATGTGCTAGTAATAACTTCTTTCTTTATTGATTTATTCTATATTTAGGACAAGATCTACAGGGTCTACAGGATCTCACTATGTAGATTGGACTTTACTGATTCTCCTGTTTTCAGGCTCCCAAAGAGCTGGGATTACAAGCGCACGCCACCACATCATCTCAGTCGCCATCTCAGCCTCGGGTTGGGGCCGGCACGGCACACCGGGGATTAGACCCTGACTACTGCACTCTGCCTAAACAGGCTTGTAATAACCTTCACAAAGAGATAATGATTATGGAAAATTTAGGCACATCATCCATTAACTTTCTTTTGGAGGAGACAGTGCCTTCGTTTATCCCTTTCTTTGCTTAAATTACTATCTTTAGTCATATCAAACAGTAAATAATTTGGGTCTAGAACTCCAACATTAAAAGGTTGAAAAGGGCCTGCATTTGAAATGCTTGACAAACTGCCAAGCCAATAATGAAAGATAATTTTTATGCCATCTTTTTTGATACAGGGTAAGACAGTTGTGCAAAAGCTCCTTTGCATTATGGTGACAATTCTGTTTATTTTAACTCAGTAGGGAGATCAATATTTCCTCAATTTACTTATCATTGTTGAAATGTTAACTATATGTATAAAATGCATTCTGTACAAATACATGGCTTGCAGATTACAATACACTGATTTATTTCTACATTGCAGCCTATGGCCACAAAATAGCAGAAAATCTTTGTGCTTTCTAAAGGGCAAATCATTTTCTTTGAGCACCAGAACCGTAATTGATGGTATTTGATTTTTTTAAAAGTTATTTATTTATCTGTCTATCTATCTATCTATCTAATTTGGAACAGGGTGATGGCCTTTGATTTTTTTTAATATTTATTTATTTGGTACAGGGTCTCACTGCACAGCTTAGGCTCATAGTGATCCTCCGATCTTAGCCTCCCCAGCACTAAAATCACTGGCATGTACCACCATGCCTGGTTTCTGTGGCTGGCACAGTGCACCTGCGGTTCCAGGGTCAGTATGACACGTAGTGCCAGGGACTGAACCCAGGTCCTTGTGTTCACCTGGCAGGCTCTTAGACCACCAAGCTATCTCCCTGGCCCCAACTGGTGGTATCTGAATTTGGATTCCTTTATCCTTGTGCGTGCAGAATGATCAAAGCTCTTCCACTCATGAGAATGAGCTGAACGTGCTGTGGTGCATATACCAAGCACGCTCCTTATTGGGAGGCCTGCCAGTCACTCTTCCACTACTAGAGTGAGCAAGGTGACTGAGACGTCCTGACCACATCAGTTCCTCATAGTGGAATAGATGAGCTTCATCTCAAAACTTGGATTTAAGCAACACCATTTGATGAGAAAAGCCACTAAAGAAAGGCAAAGTTGTTATTAACACCAAACATTCTCCATCTGTGTAGGGGACAGCATCACCTGTGGCATAGGACTGCATGATGAGCCTATCCATTAGGAGGTGTATTTTGCCATTCATCCTTCTCTGCTCTGAAAATACAGTCTTACAAGTGTTCCTAAAGATTATGCCTGATTATGCCTGACACTGACTTTGGTGCTAGCTTCGCATTTCCTGGTTGGGTTACTTCTTAAAGCTGCATCATCTCTGATTTTCAATTATGACAATTCAAAGTTTTTATAGATGTAAGTTCCAAATGGATTCTCTAGAAGCTCCTGTTTTCTTTCTTTGTTTTTGTGGTACCAGGCATGGAACTCTGGACCTTAAGCTTACCAGGTAGTGCTAATGCTGTTGAGCTATCTCTCTGTCCCATAAAAGCTCTTGATATAAAACTGAAAAAGTAATTTTTGTTATCTGTTATGTGTTTTGCCAAAAGGCACATTGTGGAAATTTGAAGACCTCTCTATTTGGCTGAGAATACTGTGGAGAATCCTTAATTCTGTTAGTCAAGGTGGTAGCACTGACATGCTACAGTTCTTTTCATATCTCAGAGACCTATACTTAAAATCTGTTAGAAACTAAAAGACTTTGTCCTAGAAGAAATGCTTGAAATAATTGTTATTTTGGCTCTAAGTAACAGTTTCTTAAAGGCAAACTCAAGGGATAGGTCTCCAAAGTGCCCAACAGCTCTTTGCTTCTTTGGAAAATCAAATACTCTTCTTTGATCAAACTGAATACCAGGCACCTGCGCTGAATTTCACTCCAGTGCTATACCACTAGTTTTCATCAAATGCAGCTGCAAGAATTAGCTATACAATTTAGTTTCTGCTCTTCTCATTAACATATCAGAAAAATGTTGCCCGCTGCTTTTCCCAGTGTCCTCCGTAAATTACCCTGTGTTAGAAGACTATCAGGATTTAAGACAGGGAAAGTTTCCTGAAAATCTTGCTTGTTTTGATCCAATAATAAGGATAATAAATGTGTTCCCTTTTGTCCTCCTCATAATGCTACAGTTTAATCCCTTGAGCTGCCAGGTTGCTAAAAAATAGAAGCGATGCTCATTTACCCCAAATTCAATGTACTGGCTTTTAATTTGATATCTAGATTTATTTATTAATGTTTTTTGTCTTCCTCTTTTTAGGCAAAGAAGAATACAGAAATTAGTAAAAACACTATTCAACAAGTTTTATTTTCTAGCCAGTTGAAATAAAAGTTACAATTAAGGTTAAATAAAATGGGAGAACTTAAATGGCTTTGGAAAGGAATTTATTCTAAAGAGGAGAAAAATAAAGCCCAAAAGGCAGTATCAAAATAATTGGTAAGAAAATAATCTGGCTTATTGTTGGTATGGAAGTAGGGGTTTAAGTAATAAGATTTACTTAAAATAGTCCATTAGTTGATTCTCCATAATTTCTCAAAGGTCTACTATTTGTTTGACATAATTCCTGCCTTTAGGAAGTTTTCTTTCATCACTGTCAATAGGCAATTCCACTATACTGCAGCAAATACTACTTTCAGCAACAGGAACACATAAAAAGCAATTCTGATTTTTAATTTAGGTTGGGCTTGAAATAAAAGCAATTTCCAAGGAACGGCCAGGAGGGAAATAACAATGGCAGGTATTCCAAGTCTTATAGCTTGGGTCTAGATGTAGCTCCAAAGCCTCTTACATTCACAGGTGAGGGTTTGAAAGGTAGCTGGGTCATGGGTGTTGATTCTGTATAATAGACTGTGTAATAATTGTATAACAATGTGGTTTTTTCATTTTAATGAGAAAAAAGATAAAATAGCAGAAAAACAGTTTCAAAACAGGTTAGTATAACAGTTACAATAATTAATACATTGCATATTGTTGTCCTCGTATTAGTTATTCAGAGGACAAGATGCAGACATGATGTCTTGTCTAAATAACATTAGTACAAACCTTTCTTCTCAATGAACTAAGAGAAAGTGTCTGTATATCTATCCTAACTATTATATATATATATATATATATATATATATATATTCACACACACACACACACACAAATGGTCCTTTATTTATATCACCCCTTTTTGGGTCTTGTTTTGTCAGAGATGGATATTCCATCGCTGTAAGAGGAGCTCTATTTTGAGGAGTCTTTAAAGAACCTTTTCATATTTGATGCCAGACCAAAGATTGTAGGTACTTGAATTCAGCAAAATAACCCAGTATAATCCAATGGTCCATAATAGTTGTGGGTTATCAGCACAACTGGTAATTGTCCGAAGTTGGTGACATGAGCCTCTTATAGCTCAGCATATTAATACAGCTTTACTTTATATACCCCATGGTTAAACTTTTCTGTTGAATGGTTAAGACCAAGGTAAAGCAAGGCCTATGTAACTTAAACTAGAATTTTTTGATATCTGACAAGGTCAGTCAAATCCCCTCAGGATTTACCCTGGAATCACGTACAGCAAACCATGTACAGCACCTTGTGGGTCTTTTGTCAGTGTCATCCATCTGGATGAGTCACAGCTATTGGTTGACCAATTTGCTCTCTGTGAAAGCATGAGAGAATTTTTTCTCTCTAGGTGACTCTCCTTAGGCACACTCTACATCACTGATCACATTCCTCTGTGGCCCCATAATCTCCTTGATCAGAAAATTTGGGACCCCACTGAGTTACAGGATGCCACATCACAGGTACTATTATGTCCTGAATCTTAACTGGCCTTGAAGGGATAGGACCAAAACATCAGCTATCCTTGTAGCCCCTCTACTTATCTAATTTTCGGTTGGTAAACTTTAGTTGTTAAACATCCAGAAGAGAAGCTTAATGATATTATTGCCCTGTAAAAGAGGCAGTTGGGCTTATCATCACTATCTGAATAGACTGTATAGTACTTTGATCCATCCACTGATTGGTTTAATTTTGAGTGTGGCCAAGTGGACTTATTGAAAACAGGAGGCCCACCTTAGGTGTGTGTGGCACCAACCACTAGGTTTATAACCTTGGTGGAATAAAAAGGGAATGGGAGACTAGCTGCTGATGTTTTATTCTGCCTGCTCTGCCATGAGCTGAGTCTCCTCTGCTGTGCCACCCTCCTTTGGAGCCCACTGTCTATGGACTCAAACCTCTACCATCTGTGACCTAAAACATTTCTTCTCTGATTTGTGAATATCAGGTATTTTCTCCCAATAATAAAAGTAACTAAAACACCCAGAATTAGGACTTGGATCCAAGGCAATGCAGAAATAGCAAGGACCCCAGATTCAGAGACGACCCAGAGCTTCCATGGAATGAGAGCACATAGGCCAGTGTGTCAGGCAGTACTTTCCTTCTTAGAGGCAATGAGGTTAATTTAATCTTCATGAACCCTCACTACACATTGACTATTAATATTAATTACTATATTTGTCATGATTGCCTTGTACAGGGAGCAAGAAAGTGCTCATATTTAATCTATAGTGATTACAAAGGTTTGCAGTGTATTATCTACTATGTGTGATTTGCAGATATGTTTATATCTTGCTAGGCCCTGAAAATCATGACATAAGTGGACACAGTTTTATTTCTGCCTCTAATGAGGTTGTAAACATGATCCTTGTGAGACTGTTGTGGTTGGCACATTGCAGAGGACTCTCTGGTGCCTGGTCCTCATGACATAAAATCACGGTAGAATGGCTGGGTAGTGCACCTGTTGAAATCGCATCTATCTTCTGTCTAGCTGAATAGAAGGATCAATCAACTGAGAGAAACAGGCATCTTCTATTTTAAAAAGAGGTGGATATAGTTGTGTTCTCTGTATTAGTTGGCTAGAATAAAAACCGTCAATATGACAAAAGAAGATAAGTATAAAATACTACTCAGCTTATACAATGTTCACATTATTCTATGTGCATCTATAAAATAAGGCTTACAAATCCACATAAAACAGAATTATTTAATGTGGGAGATTTTCCAATAGTATAAACAAATTCCATTATTATAAGTGATTACGTTGCATCTTGATTGTTGCATCAATAAACTCAGCTCTTCAAAAAGTCTATAGGTCAGGAAGACACATTGTCTACTAGTTTTCTGAGAAGGGGAATAGACATATTTACCTAGCTACAACAATCTAAGGTATCTGGAAAATAGCCTACTATTGCGGAAGTTTTCAGTGGTTCCTTGTTACCCATATAATCCTTTCCCCAAATATTTTGCTAGAATGTTTGTATGATATCAGTAGTTATCTTTAGATATGAAGAGCTCATGTGCTTTGTACATTTCTCAAAGGTTTTATGACGATCACTCAGGGAACCTCGAAAATTTTTAAATAGTTTTGCTTGTATAACTTTAATGAATACATCGTGGAGTTAAATTCTCTAGATAATTACCATTACAGCTTACTTCTTTTTGAAGTAGGATTATCACAATGAAACAAAAATGTACGATATAGAAAGGAAGTAGAAGCACCATAATTATATGAGGTGGTATTGTAACCAAGTTAAATTTTTAGCAAAAGGCAACATAGTGTTTTCAATTAGATCTCTTGAAAAGAAAAAAAAAAAGATTAACTGATCTGTTCATGCCCCATTTCTGAAATTTCCCCCCCTACTTTTTGATGAGTTTCTTTGTTCTTGAAATAGTATAGTTCTCATATGGTTTTTTTGAGGACTACCCTGGAAAAACATGGGCTTATCACAGAAAGAATTTTCACTCTCTGTTTCCATTTGGCTAATTTTATATATAAATGTTAATGTATGTATAAGTATATATTTATATATTTAATTCAAGGGCAAGATGCTAGCATCTGTTCAGGGATATATATATATATATATATATATATAATATATATATAATATATATATATTATTTTTATTTCATAATAGACTACATCATGGATCAAGTAAAATAGCATGTCATGACACAGTGTGCACAATTTTTAATCCTGCCATATGTCATCATATTTCAGATGGTTAAAGTTATTGAACTTTTGAAAGACTAAAAACATGGGGTGAGCCACACTTTCTTTCATATACATTTGTATTCATTGGACATTGATGTACAGGTATTTACTATTTTTGCTATGTTTATATTTCTCTCAGGTCAAACACTTGGGCATAACAGTTTGTGCTGATATTTTTGTTACTGAGGAATTAATTGGTGTAATATTTAATATTCTACCATGACTTGGTGAACTTAATGTTTTTGAACTTTTGAATATAGACTTTCTCCTTCATTTTAGTAAATACACAATACATGATATAGTAAGGACTAGATGAAGTTTGCAGTTATTCTGTGCATTTGGGATATATAGATATGCAAACAACAAAATTTAGGGACAATACAGTCACTTGTGGGCCTAAATGACCTATATTGGTTCTCTCTGTTCAATGTACCAGAAAATTGCCAGTTTTCCATGTTATTTTGGCCTCTACAAATCTAGATAATGGGAAATACTAAACAGGAAGTAGTGAATGTAATATTTTAAAGGACACAAGGGACATAGCATGAATAATTTAAAAATTATTACTTTCTAGGTCTTTCTAAAATGGATAGCAATCTGGACTTGATAAATCCTGGTGTTTTTTGTAGAAGGCAGAAAAACTGGGTTCTTATACACTATCTATATTTTATCAGTTATTAGCTGTATAATGTTTCCTAGGTAGATGTTCATCAACAGTAGAATTATGTAATGAGAAATTTACTTACCTGCTAGTGCTACAATGTGGCTTGTCATCATTGGGTCCACCATTAAAACCTTTGTTCTGGAGGAGCAGAGCTGTTAGGAAACAAGGCCTATTTGAAGAAGGTTAGGTAATTGAGTGTGTACAGTGGTTTGTGTGTGACTTCTTTGTAACTCCTGTGTGATCCTTTGAGTTCTTGAGAGAAGATTGCTATCAAATTAGCAAATCTAGCCTGGCTTATCCTCTTTCTCTTTGCTCCAGTTCAAGATGTAATCATCTGTATGCTCCTGCATGAGCTAGGATTGTTATCCGTCATGGCTGTGATAGGATGCACCAAAGACCTAAACAGATGCTAGCATCATGACCTTGAATTTCCACAACTGTGAACAACAGTCACCTCTTCTCCTCATGAAGTTTGCTGCCTCAGGTATATCATTAGAGTGAAGAAAATCCCCCTAATATACTAACTAATGACATAAAAGTTTTGTCCCATTGGAAATACAAAGGTTATCAAAATAAGGGTTATCAATGTATAACCTGTTTGAGAAAACCAGCCTGCAACCTCCTTTGTAAATCAATTTTATTGGCACGCACCCATACCTGTGTGTTTATACTTTTTCTGTGGTTGCTTTCATGATGAAGTGGTAGAGCTGAGTAGTTACAAGGAAGACCATGGGCTTCACTGTGTGCAAAGTATTCACTTAACTGTCCCATAAGATTAAGTGCAGTCATGTTGCTGTACCGCTGTCATGCTAAGCACTTCTCACCATGGTTCAGTATCAGCATCAAGATCATTAATCACATTTTGTTTGAGAGAAACATGCCATCTAGTTGTATTTTAAGCCAGATTTTTTAATGCAAATGAGTAGTGGTAGAGAGCATGTCGTATTAGACCTCCTCTACAAACAGAAAGAAGATTTTTCTTGAGTAGTCAGTTTGTCTTCTTTTGTGACCATAAAATTCATGTCATAATTTTAGGGGGGAAATTTGGTCTTAAGCATGGGAAGTAAGTTTGAAAATATAATCTCTGATGTGATGTACCTTCTCACTATTTATTTCAACTTAATAATAAAATAGAACTCTCAAATGTGAAGAATTTTCATGAGCTGTGAAATTGGTAAGATCCAGACTCTTCATCTGGAAAATTCTCTCAAGCATCTTCCCTCCCAATTCTCACTCCTCTCTTTTCCAAAACTTCCAAAGGAAATAGGATCTCTTTAAACTGGGAGGGGTTCATAATTGCATGTGTGATTTTCTTTGAGAAACCAAAAAATAGTTCACACAATTTATTGTAGAAAGAATTACAGTAAATTTAAAAGTAGCATATAGCAAACACAATGAAACATGCCAAAAATGGTTTACAGGCCTTAATAGTTCGGAAACGACTGCTATTTTCTCAGGGTGGCTGTACCATTGTAAGAGCATCACATGTAAAATTACTTTAAAAGGGAAGAAAATTATTTGTTGCTGTCCACTATTGCATTCTCTCCTTGGTTCTAAATAATCTATTGATTTATATCTCCACTCAGTGGAGAGTTACTTCATGGCCCATTATTTCTTCTTCTATCCCATCCCCAGAGGCAATGACTCATCAATCGACAACTGTACAGTGGCTCCTTGAATATCCTGTCCCTTCCTTGGCTGTTATTAAAACCCTGAATGATTTCGGAAAAGTTATTTTTTTTTCTGTGCCTCATTCTCAACCATGCTCTCTCATCATGCCCTATATTAAATGAAATGTAACTAATTTTGCTAGAAGACCAGCACCAACCTCTTTTAGGAATATAAAACATTAAAAGCAAGAGGTCTGGCCCTGTGGCACACGCTGGGAACTACACTAGCTCTTGAGGCTGAGGCAGAAAGACCACAACGTTGAGGCAAGCCTGGTCCACTTAGAAAGACTTTGTCTCAAAATATAAAACAATATTGGACTGAGGACACAGCTTAGTGTGAAGGCTCTGGGATCAACTCTTGGTCCCTCCTGCTGTCCCCCAAGAAAGGTGGGGACATTAGGTAAGAAAGTATAAGGAAATCATGGTATTTTAATTCAATATAAATGA
>NDGN011485496.1:0-14670 GCA_002564285.1 Tympanoctomys barrerae
TATTGAAACTGTCCTACTAATTGGTTTTGAAACTGTCTCATTGCTATGTTTCTCAATAAAATTGATTAAAAAATAAAAAATAAAAATAAAAATAAAAAGAATTTCAGGTCCTGAGAATGAGCTAATAAGGACCACGCTGACACATCTTGGAAGTCAGAAAACTCAGGGATTTCAACTGACTTCATGGACACCTGTACCTGATCAGGACCCGGAGCGGCCTCTCACTGTGGGAAAGGGGAGCGCCTCTGCCATGGTTATGCTATGGTGGGCTGCCTGGGCAGAGCAGGGAAATACCTCCCTCCATGCGGTCTCCA
Organism: Tympanoctomys barrerae; assembly: GCA_002564285.1. Taxonomy (NCBI): domain Eukaryota; kingdom Metazoa; phylum Chordata; class Mammalia; order Rodentia; family Octodontidae; genus Tympanoctomys; species Tympanoctomys barrerae. The sequence goes on from NDGN011485496.1 coordinate 315, forward strand.
CAGGGCGCTGCGCCTGGCATTTTGTTCACGGGAATCAGGCCAAGGCAGCCCTCAGTGCCTTACTCAGGACTCTATGGAACTCACTGGGCATAGGGTAAGTAAGGTCATCCTGGGAGTGAAGAGTTGAGCGTTTTAAACCTGGCAATGATTCTCTCCAAAGCCTGAGACTATTTTAAACTTGGAGTAATGGCCTGCAGAAGAAGAGGAGGCAGTTCTCTGCTTTTAAGGGCCTTGGCAGGTTTTGACAAACAGAGGCCAGTGGTCTGAGAGATTTACCACATCAGCTAAAGAGGACTGGTTTACTTCCTTAGCACTCTCGGGAGGACATTTATGGCCACAGCAGGTACACCTTTCCCACCCCCACCACAACTTCAGATGCTTTTCAGCGCAATAAAAACAGGAATGCTCTTATCTCCTGTCTCCTCCTCTTTCAGGCAACTGGAAGCAGCTGCCAGGGTTGTTATTGCTCCAAATGTAAATCTGAGCAGATAAGATCTACTTTTCTGGAGTAAGTAAATCACAAGGTTTCAGTTTGGAAAACTAAGTTTGGCCCCCAAGTAATGAATTATTTTGCTTTAAGTAAGTCTTAAAATAACAGTTTGTGGACTTGATATTACTACTTATTTATACTTTTCTGTCCACCACACATTCCCTTATTGATTTATCAAATGGAGCTTATTCCACAGAATAAAAGGGGTAACAACTCATAAAGTTATTTTTTTTCCAGCAAACGTGTGCATCTTAAGTGCCCAGTAAGCCAATTATTGCCACTTGAAGTGAAGAAGAGAGGTCAGAGAAGATTACGGGTAAGAATTTTTTTTCACTAAGTGATTCACAAAGGTAGACTGAGAATACTGCCTTCTCTTCCAGCACTAGAGACTTCAACTCTGAAGCATCAACCCCTCAAAAATATTCTGCCACTTTTTATCTGACAAAATCCCTTGGTGAGTTGGGAAACATTAATGTAAGAAAAGGTTGTGCAGCCCAATGTTTGAGGATTATTCCATTATAGTCGCACTGGTTTCTTCAGTGCTTATTTTATGAGGGCCTTGGACACTCACAGTGATCTGGGATCTCCAAGGGTGTGCGGGAGAGCAGGCAGGATTTCCCAAGCACAGCGAGGTGGACCGCATATGGCTTATCGCTGGACTGTGGGAGTGATAAAAACTGGTGTCGGCCGCGGAGCAGTGCTCACCATGCATTCTGAATAATTCTTGCGTTGGTAATGAGGTTACATGAGAATCAAGCCTGCTGATAACTTCACGCTAAAACGATTTCAAAGGCTTTTATCAAAAAGATAAAAACGGATTTAAATTTCTACCAGGTTAATTTTGGTTTCTAAAAATCTCATATTCTGTAACTGCATAGTGTTGCCAGAAGCTGTGAAACAAATCTTTGATTCACAGTAAAATCAGAAAATCGGAGAGCTTAATCAACAATTGAAAAACATAAAATATAATTTCTAATTTCTAATAAAGTTCTCTCTCTCTCTCTCTCTCTTTTTCTCACACACACACACACACACACACACACACACACACACACGATAATCTAGTTTGGAAATTTAAAACTAGTTCAAAGCTAAAGTGCACATTTTCATTGATTCACTAATATTCAGTTTCCAGTAAAAGACAGTGCATTTAATAGCAACACATAAGATGAGCTGAGGTAGAGTTTGAAATACAAATGTTCATCTCTACCAGAAGGCCTTCTCACCATTCGAGTATTCCATGTAGCTCTGATGCTAGAAAGCAGTTCCCCAGGGGCAAGAAAATGAATGGGAGGGAAAACAATGTAATAATACTACAGATTACATCAAAAAATAAAAGGCTAGTAACATCTGTCTGGCCAGTGCCTGGCCTAAATCCTTCCTAAACAGAGCTCCTCACATCTGTGTGAAACATCCAGGCAATGGCTGTCCTCAGTACCAAATGTCATTCCTTTTTCCAGCCGTGGTCCTGTGGGATCTTTCTATGGCCTTGGATTTCCTTTTTCCATGTTCGACCATGGGAAGCCTCTCTGTGGTCCTGGACTCTCCTAGGTCTAATCTCCTGTGGGATTCCCTATTCTGGACTTCAGATTTGCTTCTCCATATCCTCCTGCATCTCTGATCACTTCTCTTCCCACACTTTTCCTAACCTGAATGTTGATGTTCTCATCTGTCCTTAAAATTCTTCTCACTTCACTGACCTCATTAGACTTCCAATGTCAATCTTTTATTCTACTTTTTTCTCCTGAGCTACAGAATCCAGTTTCCAACTATCTCATGAATACTGCTGATATCACCTCATACCTCACATGTCCCAAACTAAACTCTCTCTCTCTCTTTCCCTCACGACTGTTTATCTTCCTGTGTGCCTGCCTCAGGAAGAAGTCTCCTGAGATAAGCCACCTTCATCTTCCTGTGTAACAAGGACTATAATCTTTGGAATCAGCTCAGACTTCTCTCCCCAATCTGACAGTTTCTATGTTCTCTGAAATGTCTCCTTTGTCCATTTCTTCAATTCTGGACCAACTGTTCCCTATTTTGTTTATCTGTTTTTGGTTTTTCCCCTCTTTCCTTTCCTCTTTTCAAAGGAGTGTCAGAAAACCACCAGACACATTCTTGAAGCAAAGGTCAGACCACCCCACTCTTCACTTGCATTAACACCTCACTGTCAAAACATGCCACCTGCTGCACAGCCTGAAGTACTGGACCCCCCAGTGGCAGGTAGGCTTTTGTGCCCTTGCATCTCCTAAGGCTGTGTTTCTCTGATAGCTTCAGCAACATTTCCAACTTGCCACTTGCAATTCAAGGTTCTCTTCAATCTAGGCCAGACTAGCTCAGCACGGCCTTGAGATGCTGTGCCCAACTTCTGACTATTCTTCAAGACACATTTGTGCATTCTCTGCTCAGCCTGAAAGACATTTTCCTATATCCCACTTCTGGAAACCTGCTATTCTTCAAGATAATACAAATTGACAAACTCTGAAATCTTCCCTGATTTTCCTCCTGACTACCCAACTGCGCCAGTGTTAATCTTTCCCCTCCAGGCTGCCGCAGTCCCCCTTGGCAGGCTTATTTGCCATACGGCTCTCGTTCTAGATTAGGATTTTTCAGGCTTGGCACAATTGATCTTTACTTTTTTAAGATAATGGCTATTTTTTGTTATTTTTAATTAAATCTGAGATAATTATAAATTCACATTAGTAATAATACAGAGAGATTCCATGTGCCTTTCACCCAGTTTTCCTATATGGTAACACCTTGCAAAAGTATAGTACAATATCACAATAAAGGCCTTGCCATCAATATAATTAAGATGCAGGATATTTCTAGCCCTGCACAGATAATTTAGTCTTCTATAGTCAAGTCTTCTGTCCTGCTGCTATCCCTTCCTTAACCCCTGGAAATCACTACTCTGTGTCTCCCTTCTAAAATTTTGTCATTCTAAAAATGATTTTAAAAAAATGTAACCACAAGAGTGTGCAACATTTTGGGATTATTTTTACTCAGCATGATTTACGAGACAAGTAGCAACTTCTGGGTTGCTACTTGTATGTAACAACAGTTTGTCCATGTTGAATGCTGGGTAATATTCCACAGAATGAATGACCAAAGTTGCATTCACCACTCACCTGCTGGAAGGACATCTAGGGTGTTCCCAGATCGGGATATTATTAATAAAGTTTCTATGTGATGTTGACTGGTTTGTATGACAGTTGCATATTGAGTTATTTAAGCGAGTGGCACTTTTCAGAGTAGTGGTACCATTTTACATTCCCAACAATAACACAAAAGTGACCTAGTTTCTCCTTGTCCACAGCATTCAGTGTTGTTGCTGCTTTTTTAGGCATTCTGAGGGGGCGAATAGTGGTACTGCACCGTGTCTCATTTGCATTGCCCTATGGCCATGACAGCACTGCCTTGCCACATGCCCAAAAGCAACGGGCCCAGCCAAGGCTGAAGACCACAGAACTGTAAGCACTCCTCTTTCGGAGTTGATCTTTTTCAGGTGTTCATTATTGTAATAAACATCTGATTAATATGCTATTTTCACTGTTTACTCAGTTGGAGGTCTTCTTGGTACGATGAGTGATGTTTTAAGTTGAAAGGTGACTATTTTGGTAGTATTCTATAACTCTCTGTTCCCACGGCACTTCCCTGCTTGACAGCAGTACGAGTGCCTCATCAGAGCTCCCCACATGGCATTTACTGGTGCCAGGGTTGGAAGATGGCTTGACAGCAATGGATGATGGTGCCAGCCAGACGCTCCATTAAGTCTCTTTTGACCCAACTCCAGGAAAGGGTAGAGATATTTCACGTTGCTGTGAACTTAGAGATGCAGGACATCCACACACCACACCACTGACATTATGGGGTGATCTCAATCATGACCACCCAGGGAGGATGGAGGCCCCTCTCCTCCAACTTTGCTCCTCTAATAACCATCCCAGCAGGGAGCTTGGAGCACTTCACTGCAGCCTCTTGTGGCATACATCTAAGCTCTCCATTCAGCCTTGGCTGGTGTGTGAGGAGCTACATTTTTTTTCTGTGACATTTGACTATTTGTGCACTTATTATCAAAAATTATTTTTGTTGTTTATAGGCTGCCCTCTTCTCAGTCCTTTGGCTAGAGGAAACAAATGTTTTGGGGATTCTGTTCATGCTTGTAGAATTTTAATTTTACATCACTGGCTTCTTCAAGTCCACTTCTAGAATATATGAGGCCAAAAGAATATCCAGTAAATTCACCATGTGTTCTTCTTTGGGTCCTGAAGTTCAGAGCATCTCTTCCATTTTCTCTATACCATTCAGCATTTGATGCTTTGTTTTGTTTTTGTTCATGCTTTTGTTTTTTAAAAAATAGTGTTCAGGATTTTTAATTGTGCTTTCATAAGAGGAATAGAGAGGTACTTCTGCTCCATTTTTCCAGAAGTGGAAGTCCTCAGCATTTCACAAAGTTTAGGCTAATGCACTTAGGGTAACTGCAGGATGGTTGGCAGCATCCATGCCATTTACTGACTAGATGGCAACAGCAACATCAATTGTGATAAAAGCATCTCCAGATATGGATCAATATCCCCAGGGAGGGAGGATTGCTCCTGGTTGACATCCACTGTTCTAGATTGTAATACTGAGAACCAGGTCCCTTCTTATGTATGCCAGCATGTCCCTGAACATGACACAAGATCTAGTACAATGCAGTGGACACTTACAGTGTGTTGAACACAGACGGGCATGAAGGAGCCATTTAGCCAAAATTCTCTACTCAAATTTGATGTTTAAGTACTATTTTTTAAAAAATGAGAATGAAAAATAGCAAAAAAAAAAACACCCAAAATAAAAACAAACAAATAAAAAAAAAAAACATTAGAAACAATACAGAATTTCACTAAACAAAATGATAGGAATCCAACAATGGTTGTTATGTTGTATATTGTTGTCATCAAATTAGTTGTTAGGATTACCAGATATAAGCATACAAAATTGGTTTAAAAATTATAAAAAATTAAAAAGGAGAAAAGGAATTTAAGCATTAACTGCTTCTTTCAATAGAACAGCAGAAATCGGAAGTACAATTATTCTAGCTATCTTGTGTATACACAGATACAATTTTTTTTTCTTCTGTATTTAGTACAGGGTCTACAGGGTCTCACCACACAGACTAGACTCAAAGTGATTCTCCTGTTTATGGGGCTCCCAAGTGCTGGGGTTACAGGTGTGTGCTACCATACCCGGTCTTAATTGTTCTCTCAGCATGCCCCAGGGATGGGGCCAGCATGGAAAGCTGGGGATCGAACCCCAGCCACTTCCCTCTGCCTAAGCAGGCACTTTAGTCTGCTGAGCTATCAGGCCATCCCTTTACATATATAATTTTTTCCCTTCCTTCTTTCGGTCTTTTCTCCTTTCTCCCATCCCAGTTGTTCCTTCCCTTTGAACAGTTTCTTTCCCTTTCACAGTATCTACTGTACCTTTCAGATTTTATTTACTCTTTCAGGTTCTTATAGTAGGAAGGGAATACAATGTTTACAAATATGGGTCTGGTTTATTTCACTTATGAGTATGGTCTCTCGTTGCATCCATTTACCTATAAAAGCCTCGTGTTTATCTTTTTAAGGCTGAGTAATACTCCATTATATAAAAATACCACATATTTTTTATCCATTCCTCAGTTGATGGACATTTGGGTTGTCTCCAAGATTTAGCTCCGATGAACTGTGCTACTATAAACATGGGCATACATATATTGCTGAGGTATGTTTTCAGCTCTTCTAGAAAAATACCCGGAAGGGGAAAAGCTGGGTCAAACACAACCTTTAGTCTTATTTTGTGAAGAATCTCCAAACTGATTTCCATACTGGTTGCATCAGTCTGCACTCCCACCAGCAGTGGAGAAGGGTTCCTTTTTCTCCACAGACCTTCCACCATTCATTATTGATTGACTTCTTGGTAACAGCAATTCTTTCTGGAGAGAGATGGAACCTCAATGTTTAAATTTCTGTTTCTGGAATGAACAATGATGTTGAACATTTTCTCATATATTTAATTGCCATTTGTATTTCTTTATCTGAGAAGTGTATTCATCTCAGATTTCCACTTGTTGATTGGGCCTTTGAATTTTGGGGGCTTGACTCTTTTTAATTCTACCAAATTAAACAATTTTAATTTCGTTGTATGATGTGTATAACAACATGTCTTTTAATTCCATGTTTTGAAAGCTCTGATCCAATCTGAGAGTAAAATAGTGACCACACTGCTACAAGAAAGGCACTCTTTACATAGTGTAACCACGTGGAGAATTATTTGTCAGGGTCCAATAAGCGTAAACCCAGAACCGTATGATATAAGCAGTATGCATTTTTGTATATATCATTGGGTAAATTTAATATAACACATTATATGTGCTAATAAACAATTTGTTTTACTGCAAAAAAAGAGTAAGCCCAGATATATTCAATAAACCAGGAATCCCCCCCCATACATAGCCAATGACGGAAAGAAAGTAAATATCTTGACATGCTTATAGGACCGCTGTATAGATGAAAACGAGAAACAGCCAAGTGTCCATTAATGGCTGAGTAAATGAATTATGCCATATATTCACTAAACAATGCAATGACTAGATCTAACAAAATGTCTCAATCACACATAATATTAAGTGGGAAAAAGTCAAACACGAAAGACTTTGTACTGTAGTACTCTGTTTCTGCAAAAACCCAAAATGAAGCAAAACTAATGTATGCTACTGAAAGTCAGGTAACTGCATTAGTTTGCCAAGGCTGTCATAAAATTTACCAGAGATGGACTGACTGAAAAGTTTTTCCATTTGAGAAGCTAGAAGTTTGAAGCCAAGCTGCTGGCAAGAATACTTTCTTCACAGGGCTCTGTCCCTGGCTGCTCGTGGCCAGTTTTCCCCCTTCGCCTCCCCTCTATCCTGTCTGTATCCCAACACTCTCCTATGAGCATGCCACTCTTAGGGTCAAAGACTTTATTTAATTGAATCACCTCTTTACAGATCCTCTTTCTATGCATTCACATTCTAAAATACTACAGATGAGGATTTCAGTACACAATTTTAAAGGAATACAACTGAGGCTATGACAGTGACACTTGGTAGGGGAGAAAATGTTTGACTCCTAGAACGGTTATTTCTTAATCTGGGTTCTGCTTATATGCTGTGCTCCATTGGCAGAAAACCATTATGCTATAAGGAGTGATCAAATTGTGCAGTGGATGTCTAATTTTTAAACAATTACTACAAAAAAACCCACATTGCCATTAATCCTGCTCCGAAGTGCTCCCCACTTCCGGCCCACGCATGCCACCCTCATCCTTGCCACTTCCTGAATAGCTCCTCCGTGAATCCTCATGCCACGATCAGAATTCCTCCGAATGCTGCCGAAAGCACCGTCACAGTGGAATGGTTCTGTTGTGTTCTCGTCCACTCTGCTTCTAGACCGGGCAATGTGGCTTTTATTGCCATGAGTTTTTAATTTAAATATTCACTGTACTTTTCAATCACATTGCATATGTATATATTATGCCTTAAGTCAAAGTTCAGTGAAATTGAAAGTGAAGGAAAAAGAACCCAGAATGAAAGATGAACTACAAAGTAAGCTGCAGAACTGAATTATTTAAAGCTGGTCCTAATTAGGAATTATTTCAAGGCCTTGGGCACTGACCCAGACAGATTATTCTCTTGGTTTTCCTACTCCCATCAATGATGCTGCATCGATTCCTTAAAAAGACATATTTTTCTTCTCTTGTTCCACAAAAGAAATTCCTGGAGGTAGAAATTAAAAATACGTAAGTGTTCATCAACTTGATTAAGTTGGGACTGGTTTCTCTTCTGTTGTCAGCACTTCATGCAGAAACTGCCAGAGCCTTTCTTATCTTTCCAGAAGTTACCATACTTAAGTATAGGTGATAGATACACTGAAGGAATCTGTCTCCCTCTTTTGGCTTTGGAGGCAGGAACTTACTATGTAGTTCAGACTGGTCTTGAACTCACTCTGTAGTGAGTTCATAGCGAGGCAAGGTTGGCCTCAACCTCATTGTGATACTCCTGCTTCAGCCTTCTGAGTGCTGGGATTACAAGCATGCACCACCATGGCCACCAGGAACTTCTCTTTTAAAACAAATAACTGACATTCAGAAAGGAACATACATATTATCAAACAAAGGCCAGAAACATAGATAGGAATATAAAGGCAGTGAACAGTTAGGATGAATAGGATTTCACTGTTAACAGTAGTTAAAAGAAAACCTAGAAGGCAAAAGCAGCAAATGGACATGCCCCATCTAAGGACACTGTTTTGTTAGAAAATTACTGGATTAATTCATATTTTAAAAATATTATGAATTTAAGTAGGTTACATATGCTCCATGTACCTAAAAATGTTGAATCTGTTATAGGAAGATGGAACTTTTGGTTTAAAAGTTTGTTGGTAGACCGGCCAGATTGCTCAGTGTAGTAAAGTGCCTGCTTAGGCAGGCACAGGGACTGGCGTTCAATCCCCAACATGTCATGCCAGCCCTGCTCCCAGGGTGTGCTGAGATGGTGACCCAGACTGGGTGTGTTGGCGCACATCTGTAATCCTAGTGCCTGGGAGGCTGAAACGGGAGGATCACTACAAGTCCAATCTATGTAGTGACACCCTGTAGACCCTCTACTAAATACATAAAAGAAAAGTTTGTTGGAGAAGTTTTAATTAAAGAGTAATTGTAAGCTTTCTTGCAGCACTGTTGGAGGAGAAACTCTAAGACCAAAAAAAGTGATGGCTAAATCAGGAATGGATCCTGTTATCTATACGACATCTGAAGAAACTGAAAATCAAACTGACAGCTCTTCATCTGGTAGCAGATTACTTAAAACCCAAAGTGCACCTTCCTTACCTAAATGGACTCAAAGAAACCCTGTGAGGAAATCTGTTCATATACCTGAGAGTGTTCAAACAGATTCATCAAGTGACTCATCTATAGAACCATGACCACTGACTTTGAAAGCTATTTTTGAAAGATTCAATAAAAGGAAAAAAAATGTAATATAATACCAAAAGGAAGACCAAAAGGGAGAAACACTATAAAGTCATAAATAGACAAAAACAAATCAAAGAAAAAGGACCTAGGTTCCTGATTTTACAATCTGAGGATGGAAGGAAACCATTACCTTGGAAGAAAATTTTAAGTTTTGAGCAAGATGGTGTGAGAGGGTTTTTTAACTATATTGAAAAACTGAAGTATGAATACCACCGTAAGCAATCACTGAAATGAATGCTGTTTGGTAAAGATTTAGAAAAGGAAGACCTTGATAGTCATAGATACAAATATTTGGATTATGATGGCTCCATTTATCCTAGTGAAAAGTCAGCAGCAGAAGATTAGACAAGTTTAAATGTTTCTTCAGGGCTGGGGAGATGGCTCAATAAAATAAGTGCTGTCTTGGCAAGTGCAAGAGCCTGAGTTCAATTCCTGGTTCTGTTTAAAAAAAAAAAAGTTTGTGGGCGGGCCAGATAGCTCAGCGGACTAAAGCTCCTGCTTAGGCAGGCACAGGGACCAGGGTTTGATTCCTGGCATGCTGTGCTGGCCCGCTCCCAGGGCATGCTGAGACAGTGTCTGAGACTGGACGTGGTGAACACAATGCATGTGATATCAGTTGCTAAAGGAGACTTGTATCATTATAAATTCTGAATTTCCAAACAAGATGAATGTGTATTTACCATGAGAGAATAATAAAGAAGCTGCTTTGTCTATAAAGAGTTTCTAAGGCCAGAAATATTGGACAGAGGGCAGAAGGATCTGAAAAGGAGATAAACATGTGAATGTCAAAGAAGGTGAACAATATACAGAAAGTACAGGAAGCAGTGTTCTGTTTTTGTTTTTTTTTTTTGTGGGGGAGGAAGAAATGACTAAAGATGATTAATGTGGAGATACCTTTGATGAAGAAGGTCTTAAACCAAGTTCTAAGGAGAAAGATAAACACTTGAACTACATTTGTAGAAGAAACTAAAGAAATACAAAAACATTTGGAACACTGGGGAAAAGCTGCAATCTCCCGCACATGAGCCCTGCTGTTCTTCATCACTACTTGTTACTCAGTAAGAGCTGAGGTGTCACTGGAATGCCGGAAGACAATGTCAGTCACTGGCATCCAACCAGCTTCCCTAGATTCTTGGGAACACCCCATTTGTAACCCCAACATGAGACCCTTGGTTTGATCCCCAGAAGCTCAGAAATAGCTTCCTAATAGACATGGAAAATAGTTTTTCTATTTCAACTGAAGTTTTCCTTACGATCACCATTGTATGGCTGACTACTGTGAAGTATGGATTGCATTGTACAATGGCACTTACATGTGTTTTTGTCTTACCTTTTGTGGATTAAAACTTAATGAACAGGTGCAAAACATAAATCTTTTGCAACCCAGAAAGAAAGAATAACTGTGAAAACCATGCTAGCTGAGAGGGACTAGTTTGTATCATCTTACCAAGAAACAGAATAAAATTAAAGTAGCAGGATAAACTGAGAGAACAAACATCTATATTAATGTACAGGATAGCCACCAAGACAGGTAGTATTTGAGGCGAAAGGTGGCAGGGGGAGAAGACCTCATTTGGTGGAGACTGAAATTTTGTACCTGTTCTCCCCTGCAGGCTGTTGCTGATTCTAATGCTACACAGGTGCAGAGGCTGAGCAGCCAAGCAGAAAGGCATGCCAAGGGGCAGAGAAGTAGGGCAGAATCCTCGTCAGACTCCAGGGCATTTGATGCTCAGGCAGGAGTTCAGGGCTGGTGGGGCAGCCAGGGGGAAGCAAGCCCGACAGCGTTGGGGTAGAATTCAAAGGCGGTAGTTATTTGTTTTAGCACTTTAAAAATGTCATTAACTTTGACTGTTTCTGTCAATATTAAGTGTTGGCAAGTTTGCACAGCAGTTGGCACTGTGCGTGGCTGGTATGAGTGTAATCAGTATAGGAACTTTAAAAATGATTAGGCAGCACTTGGTAAGGCCAACACTACCTGTCTCATATCTGGAAATCACACTTCTGGCAGATGAGCATGCATATGTATATCAAAAGACACGGGTAAAAATGTTCACAGGATTCCAAAACTAGACACAGCACAAATGTGCAACAGCAGTGGGATGGATGAAGCTTGGTGCATTCATAAAACGGTCCACTATACATCTGTGAGAAAGAAAGACTTGGATGCTCACACACGAAGAATGAGTTAATTTCACATACACATCTATGTGTTGTTTGAAAACAAGAAGCACATTCTTCACGGCTCCATTTATGTAGAGCTTTGGCATAGCACTCACCATACTGTTACCTTTGTGGAGTGGTGTATAACGGCAGGACACCTTGGTAGTCCTTCATGTGTGCAGGGACACCCAGCATGCTACCTTTGTAAAAATTTACCAACTGTGCATCAGTGATTGATCCCTTTCCTGAATGTATTTTAACCTTCAGTTAAAATTTGTTTTTAAAAAGGAGGAAATCTCTACAAAATGGTCCTTCATTTATATTCCCTGTTTTGTTTACTTTTGTTAGAGATGGGTATTCCATTGCCATTTGTATATTGTAGAAGCATGAATTCGGCAAAGTAATGCAATATAGTCCAGTAGTCTATAATAGTAGTGGGTACAGGCATGCGACACCACACTGTCTCCTTTTTAAAAAAAATTTTGTATTTTTCTGTTTTAATTCTAATTTGTACTCTCTTTAAAAAATAAAAAAATTAAAAGGTGGAAATCTAAGAATTCCATCTAACAATGTGGCAGGGCAGATAATCTGAAAACCAGCTCATTACTTAGCTAGAAGTAGTAAAATATAATCAACACCTTTCTAAATACACCAATGAACTCTCCAGAAAGGAAAATTCCAGGGGTACATAATGTACCGATTCCCTATTTTAGGGAAGAGGGCAAGTTAAAAGGCAAATTCTAAGACATTACAAGGCTTTGGGTGCTTATAGGGTTGAGGGATGCCTTGGTGAAATGATAGAACCCTTAAAGGGCTAAATCCTAACTGAAAAAGAAGGGGGGAAAAGTCACTTTAGGTTAATTAAAATAAAAAGGTTACTTCAGGGAATGTGGTGGCCAAAAAAAGTAAGCAGAAAGAAGTACTTGATGGAAATTCGTAACCTTGGGCTAGGGACCACATGTATTTCCTGGTTGTATCAGGAGCCACCAGACATCTGACCTAGAAACAGTCAGCAAGGAACATGTTCCTTCATTCACTTCCACAGAAAAACAGCAGCAAGGAGCTGGAACCAAAAGGATACATACCCTTTATTTCTGAATTTGCTTTTTGACTTTCTGTGAGCAATCATTTCTAGGCAGTTTATCTTACAAGGACAAAACCAAAATTCCCAATTAAGAAGGAGGATAATACTCTTTGCTTAGGTGTTTGCTACAAAACAAGTCTTTAAAAATTATGATATTTCTGAGTAGACATTTAACTTTGTAATTTCATAATAAGCATTTATATGGTTCCTCTTCTAAGGAACATTAATCTTGCAGCATAGAGAAAAGCATGGAGAAATGACACAGATCCACACATGAGACAATCAGCTCTTACTTTACTCCCTGCAATTGGTCTCTCACATAGCATTTCAAGATGCTTTTTCATTCTGGCTCATAAAAATCAAGAAAATTGAACAGATTTATAAGTAGTCAGTTAGATCAGGCATCTTAAATTCTCAGTTGTAGGAAGCATGGACAGAACTACCAATCTGTAAGCCCCAGAGACAAATGTAGGGCAGTGGAGGAGGACGGACTTAGACAACACTCATTATGTTTTGTTTTGATTTCTGTGGTACTAAGTATTGAGCGCAGGGTCTTTATATGAGCTATATTCTCAGCCTTTTTTATTCTTAGGCAGGGTCTCACTGTTTCTGAGACTGGCATCAAAGTTGCAAGCTTTCTGCTTCAGCCTTCCAGAATCCTAGGATTATAGGTGTGTATCACAATGCCCACCCACAACATACATTCTAAAAGAGCAAAAGGAAACCTGAGGCCTCTATTGCTATGGAAGTGGTTCTTGTCAGGGCCAAGCTAACTTGAGCATGTTGGGCCAAGTGATAATTCACAAGTCTTTGGATTCCATAATAGTCAGCTGCCTTGATACTTTGTTTCCATAGTTACCCACTTCACTGAGGTTAGCTTCGGAAAATTCTTATAATTTAGTCATTAGGCATGTGGGTGGGCTAATTCCATATAGATTTGATCAGTGACAGCAAACCTTTTAGAGCTCTCAATGATATAAATGATCTGCTGTAGCACATGTGCCATAAGTTTGTCACCACTAGTTTGTCACTATTAGATCAAATGCACATGAAAAATTATTGTTTTCACCTTTAACAAGTTATGTTTAATTAAAACTTACTTACATATGAAGCCACCAGGTGTGGTGGGCCCACTCCACCTCTGCATGCCTACCAGGAAAGAGCCCTGGAACCTGAAGCCAGCAGGGCGCAGTGGGCCCATTTGGTCTGGGTTCAGCTGGAAGGAGCCAAACAAGCAAGCCAGGTCCTGCTAGGAGAGTCTGAGTTCCTTAGTTCTACACCTGGTCAGCCAAGGCATGCTGCTGGGCCTAGCTGAGCCCTGACCAAGGCCCAGACCTACAGGAGCATCCTTGAGGTACAGAGGTGGCAGCAAGTAACAGGGATGAGCCAGTCTGCATGGAAGACGCCAGATGCATGAAGGGGAGATGACCAGACAGAACTCAGTGGAACAAATTTAAATACAAATTTCCACTTTCAGATCTGCTTTGTTATATGTGGAGGACCACCTGAGCGGCTCTCCTTGAAACAAGAGCGATTGTCTCCATTTTGACTGAGCCTGACCCTATTTCCTTGTATTGTTATGTACAGAG
>NDGN011485498.1:0-10340 GCA_002564285.1 Tympanoctomys barrerae
CCCAAGGAATGGAAATAAATGAAATTCTTTCATGAATTTATCCTAAGATTTGTTTGCCAAGCTTTGTAATTAGCAAGGTGTTACATAGGAAATAACTAAAATAGACTCCTTTTCCATTTACTCTAGAATGTTCTATAACATCCCTCATCACATGAGCTGATGCTTTAAAATATGCAAAGCAGTTTTCCTGTAGAATATTATATTATTAACCCCATGTCTTTTATTAAACACTAATCACATTTTCTTTGTTTTTTCATGAATACAATTTAAAACTTTATATCCTATCGAATATAATCATTCCCTTGTATACACTATATCTAATTCTTTATTTGTGCATAAACTAATTATTTTAATATGTGAGCTTTCCTAAGCACTTTCCAGAGTAATTCTCTGTACATTTCTGTTTTATATAAGTTTCTCTCTTGTGTTTTGGATAAATGTTATTATATAGTAGGGTGATTTAAAGGGGGAATATGCAATGCACCCAAGTTTTAAAAATAGGCTCCATGAGAGGAGTTTTATTCCTATGGCCATTGGCTGGTGGTTAGGGAGTTGACAATGGATAGTCACATTTTTTCAGTTTGTAATCAAGAAGTAGTGGTGCAGGAGAGTTGCAGATCTGGACTCATTAAGACAAGATTTTAAGGAGCAGAGTCACTGTCCTCAGGGACATAGAGCTTTCCTTCCTCTGCACCTGTTCTCCTGCCATGTCAGACCCCATCTGGTCCTTGGCACAGGACAGAGATGTAGGCCTCATCTCTGCCACTGTGCTCTTTAGGGTTTCACAACTCTGTCTTCTGACCTTCTTTAACACTCAGCAACTTTCATGGTTTACTTTTTGTTTATGTTCCTTTGAGTTTTCTTTCATTTATTTATTTATTCACTCATTTATTTTGCAATGTGGTCTCACTCTGGAATTCAGGGTGACCTTGAACTCTCAGTGTACCTACACTGGCCTCAAACTCTCAGCATTTCTCCTGCCTCAGCCTCTCAAGTGCTGGGATTACAAGTAGGACCCACTACACCCAGATGTTTGTTTCGTTTTTTTTTTTTTTTTGAATGGAATATAATGTTTTCATTATCTTTGATTTTTAAAAATTAATTTCATTGGTACACTTTAGAGATACATATTGATGACATCCATCATAGGGAATTTGTATCTGTGTATAATTTAAATCTTGATTTTTGTTTTTTCCCCAACACTTTCCCCTCTGTTCAGCCTCTTTTTTCATTATTTACAAAACCTTCTCATTTTCCCTTCTATTCTCCTGTTTGGTTTTCCTTTCCTTTCTTCCTTTTCCTCTCCCCACTCTCTTGTTTCCCTGCCTATTTGAACATTTTCTTCCTATTTCCCAGCATCCATTATACATGTTGGTCCTTCTTCACCCTTGCGGTTTCTCACAGCAGAGAAACAATGCAATATGTAAGCACACATATCATATTTCCCTTATGAGTAAACTTAATCTTCAGAAAAAATAACTTTTACTTCATAGATGTAGATTTAAATTTCTTTCCAAACACTGAATCTTAGTGTTTTAAAATAACATCAATTATTTTTGCATTTATACATCTGAAAATTTAGACAGATTTTAGGGGGGCAGTTAATTTCTGTTCTACAAAACCTTCGGGCCTTCAGTTAGAATAAGTCAAGTCGGTGGAGGCTAGAATAGTTTAGCCAGTTATGGACCTCTTCTTTTTATTTATTTATTTTTTATATATTTAGTACAGGGTCTACAAGGTCTCACCACACAAATTGGACTCATAATGATTCTCGTGTTTTCAGCCTCCCAACTGCTGGGATTACAGGCACACGCCACCACCAAGCACAGTCACCATCTCAGCATGCCCCAGGGCCGGTGCCAGCAAGCACACCAGGGATTGAACCCCGGTCCCTGCATTTCCTAAGCAAGTGCTTTAGTCTGCTGAGCTACCTGGCCGGCCCTTATTTTTCATGCCCTATCAGACTGTGATTTGTGGCATCTTCTGCCTCTATTCTAGTCTAGTGTCTAAGAGTGAATGGCCAAGTGAAGTTGGGGCCCCAGGACAGAAGTGCGTCCTTCCTTCTCAGGTCTAGTGCTGAAAGCATTTCCAAAGTCCATCCACATTTTGAAGGAAAGACAAAAACGCAGGCTCTTAGTAAGAGCAGCACCTAACAATCTGTGGCCAGTTTCCATCTTCTACCTCTTGCAATCAATAGCAGCTCTGTTTATGAGACAGCCAATGCAAGAACCAAGCACCACATCAACTCTGCATCACTATGGGAATTCATTTAAAAAAAAGCACGTACATAGTATGGGTCTGGCAGCACCACACTATGCTTATGTGAGTTTTCCTTCCATGAAGACCACTACACATAGCAATATTTTGGAAGAAAATAGTAAGGCCCTAAAATTATCTTGCTTGAGTTCAGACTATTAGTAAGAATAAGAGCTAAAATTCACACCACGCAGCAAAAGTCCCATGTGCATCCACTCATTCAGCTCTGATTCTCCTGTACATACTCACACTCTGCAGCGGATCATCTCTTTGCTGAGAGCTTTATCCTTCATAGAACAAGGAAAGCTTAAATATGTATAAAAGATAACTTTAGAAAATGAGTGTTTCCCCTGGAGAAGGTTTGGCATGGAACATCTCAGTCTCCAGCTTTTCTGTACCTTTGCCTTAATGCACCTTCACTCTGGCCACATAATTGCTTTCTCACTCTTTTGAGTCCAGGGAAGAGAGTTGGTTTCTCTGTCGAGGGTCTGTGAACAAGGCAGTAGAAAAATTAATTCAGAGCAAAATATGCAATGCATTTGAAACCTGCCTCCATAGTTTGGTAGCAAGGTGGCCCAGCCACACTATATTAACCTTCTAAAACTTCTTCGTTAAGAGGAAAAAAACCCTGTAACTAGTCACATAACTAACATAACTTGTAACATCACTAGCATTCAATTGTTGCAATGTTTTTAAACTTTTTTTTACTAGTACATTTTGCAGTTCATTCTTCCATTCATCTTGAGGAATGTGCACATTCTTAATTCTCTTACTTTTCTCATTTTTTTTTTCATTCACACTTGTGGTGATCCTTATTTTTAGCCTCCCCAGTCCTGGGATTATAGGCTTGCGCCACCAGGCCTGGACTCAGTCACCAGCTCAGCATGCCCATGGGTGGGGCAGGTGCAGCATGTGGGGCCAGGGATCGAATCCAAGCCACAGCCCTTGCATAAGCCAGTGCTTAGTCTACTGCGCTATCTTACCGGCTCTTAATCCTTTTTTGTTCACCTTTCCTCCTCTCCCTCCAACTCTTCTTCCCCTCCACATTTATAAAGGCTCTGTTTCCATTTTTTTCTTTAAAACCTATTTTTCTTTCAATCCTCCCTTCTTTCCTTTCTCTCTCATCACTTGTTCTTCCCATGTGAACAACTTCTTCCTGTACCCTAATATTGCTCCCCTATTTCTCTCTTTACTTATGCTTTCAATTTCTCATATAAGTGGAGTAACGCAATATTTAAGCTTCTGTGCCTGATTTATTTCACATAAGAGCATGGCCTTAAGGTGTGTCTATTTACCTAACAATGCTTCAAGTTTATCTTTATGCAAACGTAGTAATCCACTGTGTATAAACACTGCATTTTCTTTATTCATTTGTTGGTGGGCATAGGGGCTGCTTTGAAGATTTAGCTGTTATGACTGTGTTGCCATAAGCATGGGTGTGCCCATGTGCACATCATCAAAATATAGTGCATTAGCTGTGATGGGAAGATGCTGGACAGTGGAATAGCTGGAAATTCTAGTCCCTTTTTTCCCCCAGAAATCTCCATACTGCTTTCCATAGTGGTTGTTTTAATTTAAACTCCCTCCAACAGAAGGTTCCTATTTTGCCAAAGCCTTGCCAGTATTTGTTGTTGGTTGATTTCTTCATAGCACCCATTCTCTCTGGAGAGAGAAGAAATCCCAGTGTTGTTTCAATTTGTATGTCTTCATTGGCCAGTGAGGTTGAGCATTTGTTCATGTATTTATTGACTACTTTTGCTTCACTATCTGAGAATTGCAATTGCTAAAGTTGTTTTTCTTTTTCTTACACGAAGTCTCACTATGCAGTTCAGATTCATAGCGATCCTCTTGTTTCAGCCTTCCTAGTGCTGGGATTATAAGAAGGTGGTTTCAGTGGCCAGTTTGTTGTGAGGCTGGCACAACATGCAGGAAAGGGGATCGAACCCAGATCCTTGTGCTTGCCAGGCAGGCGCCATGCTGCTGAGCTGTGTCCCCAGACCTATAGTTACTAAATTTTAGTGCTTTAAAGATGATTCTTATCATATGCTTGTGGAGACAAAGGAATGGTATTTCTACTTTTTGTTTTGTTTCATTTTTAACAAGTCCCTGGTCAGGGGTGCACATCACCATGATGAACATTTCTTAAACTCTGACACTGACACTGGGAAACACATCTGCAGTGACTCTGTACTAAGCTTCATGCAAAATGTTATTATTGGAATGTGAACAGTCCTTATAGAAACTGTTACAGCTGCCAGGAAGGAGTTGATGAGTAGGGAACAAGACAATAGGTTACCGTCTTTCAAGACTGCACAGCTTTCTTGACCTGGCTGACTAAGGCCCTATTCCAGACTCAAAGAATGCATAAAACCTTTACTTAGTTTTCTTCCATACAATGTGAATATTGATAGCTTTCAACTCTTTGGGGATTTTTTTTTTGACCTGTTTATTCAAAATAATGACACAATCTTTTCTTCTTTGTTTAACTCTTCTTTGCTTAATTTTTGGTTTGTAAACAGCTTCTTCACTCAAAGCATACAGATAGGAGAAGAAAGAGTTTCCTTTCCTAAATTCTTTATTGAATGAAATCTTAATTGGGGCTAATATAATCAGGCCCAATGTGCTCCCCGGCGGTATGCAGCTGAAATGTTAAGTCAAGTGTAAAAGTAGCTTACTACAAATAAGAAGAAAGGACCGTCTGCCAAATGCTGCATTTGTAATTGGAAGCTCTGGAACTTTTCAGCTGTGCTGGACTTACAGTTCTCAGAGGAAAATAGTGTTTGACCTTGGCTTTTCTTTTCCATATCCTGGAATCAATTACTCTATAAAACAAGGGCATTTGTGGCAAGAACTTCTAAGATTGTGGGTGAGCTACCAACTGCAGGAATGTACAGTTCACATGATTGGAGGTCAGAGAAAAATTATTCTATCTTATGAGCTCTCTCTAAATTTTGTTAGTGTA
The DNA here is from genome assembly GCA_002564285.1 of Tympanoctomys barrerae. Taxonomy (NCBI): domain Eukaryota; kingdom Metazoa; phylum Chordata; class Mammalia; order Rodentia; family Octodontidae; genus Tympanoctomys; species Tympanoctomys barrerae. The sequence goes on from NDGN011485498.1 coordinate 5,219, forward strand.
AGACAAATAAATGCTTACATATCTGTAAATAGTAAGCAGGATGTAGATAAGTTTCCAGAAGCTGAGAGGCAGGCTAGTAGGAATGAGTGCAAGGAACCTTAGAATCTGCATAATTCTAGTGTGGGTTTTTTTGCACCGGCAGAAACTGAGCTCACCTGACTCAGTCTTTGGTCTAGTCCATTCTCTCACTGCCCTAAGAAGGCTCAGAAAGTTTGAGTCAGGTGGCACACACCGCTCCTACTGGGCTCATGTAACAACAAGGTCTCTGGGGCCAGCACTGCATAAATTAGTATTTCACTTATTTTTGCATCTTGCATGTGTTACCCTACAGGTAACTTTAGAAAAAAAATATGCAAGTAATTTTCAAGATTAAAAATGTGTGTTTAGGAGCAAGAAATTAGTATTTTAAACGGTTAAGTAGCAGCACAGACAATCGATAAAAAACAAAACCTTGTATTTGCCTTTCTTTGCTTTGCTTCATAATTATATTTTGAAGGAAAATGTGGGACTAAAATTTATGGAAGTTATTTCTAAATTAAGTAAGCTTATATGAAATAGCACATGTCCACTGAGAAAATGTGATTAAATGAAGTAATTTTCTTAAGTTAAATATTTAGAGGTCACATTTTAGATATCCATTAAATAGCTATAGATACTATGTGAGATTATAAAAAACCCATACTTTTGCACTGAAAATTTTATGAAGTTTGAGAAAAAAAGATACTGAAGAAACTTCCAAAAATAATCAAATTCTGTTTCTTTTTGTTGTTGTTGTTTATTTTAGTAAGTTACTATGTAGGCTCATTGGTATTCACATCTGTTAGCAGCAGAAAGAAATTATTTACAAAACACAATCTGAAGCACAATGTATTTTAAGTTCAAGTGACTTGTTTTATATTTTACTTTATTATTGAATCCCCACTTTTATAGATTCACAATTCTGAGTGCTTTATTTAGTCTCATAGAGAATTATATACTTTTTGTTTTTCATTTTCAAAAACAAAAAGCCATTTCAGAAAGAAAACAAAGTTCATAATGTTTTTCTAGCTTCTTGAGATTGGGCACAATTCTTAGCCCTCTATACCTCATTTTCAGGAGCAATATTGTGGATAATAACAATATATTCTTCTGGGGTTTGTTAGTTAAATAAAATAAGTCCAAAGATAAACTACTTAGACTGGTTTGAGTCCATAGAAATCAACAGATGATGATTCAGTATTATTTTTTATTATGCTATGCATCCTTTTATCTGAAGATTTTAAGGAGAATTCCTGCTGGTTTTATTTCCACATGCAGACATTTTCCTGAGCTGTCAGCATCACATGGATCACAAGCCCTGTGAATCATAGAGCTGTCTTGAGGTCATAAATCTTAGAACGGAGTTGAGGTCTCAGATCCCCAAACATGCTTATATACATGAAGATAGGTTAGATTACCCCACAGTAGAAGAAATGTAAATATTGTAGTGGTTCAATAGGGTAACACTGTAATTTGTATCTTGCTCCCACAAGCAAAGACCACTATGGATTTTGTGTAGAAACTGCAAGGCTTGAACTAGCCCATCATCTCAAGCTGATTTGATGCTAAGCTTTCCTTCAGTTCCAGAGCCAGCTCACAGTGTTTGAGATGTTGACTATTAGCACATTTTCCCAACTTCATGCTCAGCAGTACAATGTTGGTAGATCAAAATTAGGAAATAAGCACATGCTCTTAAAATTTGCTTTTCATTCCAGAGCCAGTTGTTAAACATTTTCCTGCATGTTTCTACAATAAGCCTCCTCAGGAGTCTCTTTATAAAGCTAGAAAATGGAAATTTATTCATCTGCTTAAATTTCTTCTATCTGCAATATAAATGATACAAAGTAAATAGATTGCTCTATGGAACTACTATGAACTACTATATTATTTTTAATGTATTTTAGTATAGGGACTACAGGGTCTCACTACATAGATATGACTCATAGTGATCCTCCTGTGCTCAGCCTCCCAAAAACTGAGATTACAGGCAAGCACCACCCTGCCCAGTCTCAATCCCAGTCTCAATGCATCCAGGGTGGTGTGTGTGTGGGGGGGGCATCAGGGCACACCAGAGATTGAACCCAGGTCCCTGTGTCCACCTAAGTGGATGCTTTTAGTCTGCTGAGCTATCTGGCCGGCCCTGGAACTATTTTTTATATCATGGACCAGAAGGCCTCACTGGATAGGATCTATTCAAGTGAAGAAGTAAGGTGTGTGGCTGAACAGAAGACAGGAAGTAGGAAGGGTGAAAATGGGAGGGGCCAGAATGTGAAGGAGCCAACCAAGGCCAGGTCACCAGGGATCCTCAGAGCCACAGCAAGAAATTTAGACCTTAAGTGAGATGAAAATTCTTTTGACATTGTTAATAAAGTGAATAACGTTACACAAATTATAATTTTAATAGTCACTCAAAACTGTCCTTTTAAAGAATGTCTTCTCTATTTCTTAATTGAACAATGGGAGGACAGCCATATAATTTACTGATCAAAAAGTTTTAGAGGTGGAACAAGGTTCCAGGGACAGAACTGCTAGACATTCCCAAGCTCAGTTCTTTGTGACTGTCCAGCTTAGATGTGAGCGTGGTGGAAAAATAAAAATTTAGATATGTTATGTTTTATTCATATATGTTGGCCTACTTTCATTTGTCAAGCATACAGTGAAGAGAATACAAACAAGGAAATTTATAAATTCATACAAGAGAAAAGATTCGTATGCGACATATTTAAGACAATTTCCTACTGTGACCCTTGCAGAGAAGGAAAGAGATTGAAACCAGTTGAGCTCAGAAACTCAGTGGCTCTGAGGCCATTCAATTAGGAAAATAGACGATTTCTGGTACATCCCTGAATAAATATGGAGAATGATTCATCCTCTTAAAGAGCCCATCAGACCCCAAGTATAGTTTTGGCTCTACTTACTTCTTTCTTGCCCTTTAAAATAAAGTATTTCCTCCCAGGTTTTATCACATATCTACTCCATTTATTTTAATTTTATTTGGGAAGTCATTATCAATAGTTTTCAGGGATTATTTTATCAGAGTGCATTACTTGGTACAGAATTGCCTAGGTCTTATTCATTCTAAAACAATATACTATTAGTGCTTTCTCCTCTACCAGGTTATTGAAACTTTCTTGATTTTTTGGTAATCGAGCAAATTCTCTGGCTGCCCTAAATTCTGTTCTGTTATTAAAGACACTTTTGGGACTATTCTTAAGTTTGCTTTTATCTGTGACATTGAGATATGATTGTCAGTTCAAAGATTACCTAAAGTTACGCACTTCAGTAGACTACAATTTTGAATGATGACTTCAGTTTCAAGATTTTTGCATGCTAGAGTGATCTTATGTCCTTCTATTCCTTTGAGTCTTCACAGCTGTGAATATGGAATTAAAAGTAACACAGACAGGAGGGAACAGGGGTTGAAGGGAGGGTCAGGAAAAGAGAAAAGCAGGAGAAACAAATAATGTATCATGCGTAGGTACAGGTTCTATATGATGAATGCTATCACTATGCATATCTAAAATGTACCAGTTAAATTAATTTTAAAATAATATATGGAATAATAGGCTATAATTTTCAAGGACTGGAGTTTTTCTCTAATTTAAGAAAAAGTATGGTAATTATGTTCTTTGGAGGAGCATATTCAGTGTAAAAGACATGTATGATTGTACAAGGGGTTTATCAGGTAGACGTGATGGCTTCTCTCTAGATGTCCTCCCAAAGCCTCATGTAGTCATAGGTGAGGAGTTTTCAAAGTTGGCTGGATTAGGGCACAATGCTGGATTAAAGTCAGAATGCTGATATTAAGGGTGCCCACCCTGGTGTCCCTGGCAGTGCCCAAAAGGCTCACAGCCTGGGTCAAATGTAACTGCAGGCTCGCTGCTGCTGCAGCTGCTTGCAGGCTTACCACTTGGCTGCTTCAGCTCCCCTTGCTGTCTGTTCTGCCTGCCCCAACATGCCATGGACTGTTCCTCCTTTGAGATGCCCATCTACCATGCTGCCTTGCCTTGGAGCCAGCTGCCCATGGATGGAAACTTCTGCAGACTCCGCGCTGAAATGAACCTCTCTTCCTTTAACTTATTATTATTATTTTTGATGTATGGGATGTATGGAATTTATTTATTTTATTTATTTATTTTAAATTTTATTTTGGAAAGTAAAAGCAAAGCAAGAACAAATATCAGAAACAAAGAAAGAAACAGGGCAATATACAACAATATGTATGTTACAAATTTTCAAACCAAGAATAGCTGATTAACAATGGTTGATATATTATCTATTTTATCATCAAATCTGTTGCTCAGGTTAGCAGATATAGTTATGTAAGATTGGACATATGGTAGGATATTACTATTTGCAAGGTATTAATTATTGTAAATGTCCTACTAACCTGTTTTGAAATTGTTTCTCAGTTATTTTCTTTTGTTCTCATTAAAATGAATAAAAATTATTAAAAAATACCACAAACTCAAGAAAGGTAGAGGAAAAACATGCACATTTACGTACAGGATGGCTGAAGTGATTGTATTAAAAATCTCCATCAGACTTTTGAAAATAGCAATTAATATGTAGAATTTTCACCTTGATGAACTACTCAAGGTGAAAATAGCCATGATGCTGATAGCCGCAATCTAAGTAACTACATCGAGGACAATGTAATAGAAAAGCCATGCTTAAATACCCGACATCTTGGTCTTCTAAATGTGTGCCATTTCAAACGTTATATCAATTATTACTATACTCTCTTTAAAACAAACTTTTTTAAACAATAAAAAAGAGAGAGAGAGAGAACAACAAAAATTTAAGGTTTCTTCCTTTAACTTATGATGTCAGGTATTTTGTCTCAGCAATAGGAACAAGGTAATATTAACAAAGACAGGGGGCTTACAGGGTGATAAGTGGAACAGTCCCAGTGGCCATCTATAAGCTCATACTAGGAAGAATCCACACTATCCATCTGCGTGCTCAGCGCTGGGGATCTGGTAGCCATGGAAAGTTGAAGGCCTGAAATTCACATAGAAAGTCACTGGTGTGAGTTTCTCTTGGAAGGGCTAAGTCTGCTCTGAAAGCCTGAAGGACCAGAGACCACTTGTCTAGAAGCAAC
>NDGN011485501.1:0-10142 GCA_002564285.1 Tympanoctomys barrerae
GGACCGCGGCGCCCGCTGCCCCCTTTGTGGGCGCGGAAGGCAGCGCGCGTGCTGGCTCTGTGGAGAACGTGCGGGGCGCAGCGCGGCCGACTGGGTCGCGAGTGTGGACTCCCCCGGCACGGTGCCCTGCGCGCGTGCTCCCCAAGTGCAGTTCGACAGGGCCCGATTTGACTGGAGGGTGGCGTCTGGGGCCCAGGGGCAGGGCAAAATTTTTAAAAATTCAAAATAAAACGAGGTGAAATTTCCAGCGACGGGAGGCTGGGATTAACAAAAGTTCCAAGTGCAAGTGATGGAAGAAATGGGTGGCAGTGCGAAGCGGACTCCAGCCAGCCGCCTCCGCGCTCAGCGGCTTCTCTGCAGCGAGGAAACGTGCAATTAGCTCTCGCCCGCGACGAGTTGCCCTCTCGGCTCACGGGGAAGTGATTTGTTAGGATGGGGCTTGACCACTCCCTTCCTTTTAGTTTGCTTCCACGCAGAGTTGCTATTGTTGCCCCCACTTGGAGGTCTGCTGCGCTGTGTTCTCTGCATAGAAGGGATATATAAGAAAAGGGATGATAGGGGATTGGCATTTCTTCCCTTCCCCATAATGTGACATCCCTTGTTCCAGTGATCAAAGTTAAGACTGCCGTGTAGGAGATGCGACTGTCAAATGCACGCATACACACACACACACACACACACACACACACACCCAAGACTGTGGTTACAGTTATGCTGACAGAAATTAAAGTGGTTTTGAAAGCAGCGTGCGATTTATGATGGTTCCCATTTACCCTAGAGTCAAGCTGTTGTAAAACTGATGCTCAAAAGACATCGTAAAATAATCCTGTGTACCTAGGATTAAAGTGGCAGAAAGTGGCTTGTTTTATTATGTTTATGTACTTTGTGGAAAGTTTCACTTTTTGGAAACTCTTTAAGTGAAGCATCAAAACAAAATATTAAATATTTCTGTTTAGAGCTGGAGCAATTTTTTTCTAGTAGTGTTTTACACAAAAACATTGTAAAAGCGAGTTCAGAGGTATTGTTTCTCTGTTTTCCCCCTAGCCAGTGTTACTGTTCGTCCACACATCCATCTCCATCTGCTAATCACTTTGACATCTACTAACTTCTGCTGTTTCAGAGGTTAGTGTGCATACCTCCATACGTGCTCTATATACTGGCACGTCAGGCACTGCAAGCGTGTCTAATCTGAAGATGTACTTGAGGGGTGAGACTTTGTACAAGTTAGTAGAACTTTGTTTTACCCTTTGGAAGCAAGCGTGCACACGTGTACACACACACACACAAATCCTTTGTGAACCTTTAGAGAATGTTTTATATCATGTTGGTAGCTTTTCCACTTAAACTGTTTAGTCTTAATGAAGTTCTTAGTTGTAGTCACTTTCTGTTCTTGGAGAGAATACATTTCAAATCCAAATTGCTCATTACTGAACTACAGGAGTATCTTCACCTGAGGAAAGTAATACTAAGCCTGAATGTGAATTTATTTAAAGTATCTTGTGAGCAAGAGCTGATCCCCCCCTTGAGACCATTGAGTTGGATTGTTTGCATACAAAACTTTTATTAAAGACTAACACCACATGATTTTTAAAATAAATATGAAGAAAATATTAATAGCCGTAGTACATTCCTGATCCTTGAGTTTTCTCCCTCTACCAGAGGTGTAAGATGTGTCAGGCAGGGAGATGTGAGCACAAAAAGCAGCAGACAAAAGCAGAGCTGACTCTTGCTATATTAAAATGTAAGTGTTACAGTTTGAATTTTCAAGTGAGAGTTTTTGAGTTCAGTGCTTTACATAACATTTTGTCCTAATCTTGCTTGCTGTCAGGGATGTTTCATGGTTGTGCAATTGCTGCAGTCAAGAATGCCAATTTGCATTCCAGGAGTGTCATTTGATTACTTTTATCTGCACAGCTCCAAGACCAGCCCAGACCTCTCGTTTCATCTTGCCATGTCACGAGTCAATGCTGTGTCGTCTTTTCAAAAATCTGCCTGATTTAGACAAGAAAGAAAAAGTACTTTCATGTTACAGCCGCAGTCCCCTGCTAACTTGTCAGCGGCAGGATATGATTCACTTGGGCCTAGAAGAATGGAGCAGAGAGGCGGGCTAGGCGGCTCAGTGCAGCCCCCGGACAGGTAGTGTGTGACGCCCCCCGGGAGCTGCAGTTAATGAAGAACAGGTCTGCTTAGTTCTCCCCACGCTGACCTGGTGCTGTCCCCACAGTTTTCTCATTTGATCTTTCCCAGCAAATTGATCTTTTCTTGTATTTTTTTGCCTTCCAAGTTAGTCCTTGTGGGACTGAAATTAGCAGAGCAACTTAAGTTGGATAATACAGCTGTTCAGAAAAGAAGAAATTGGACACTAGTGCAAAAAGGGGTGGGGGCAGGGATAGGGGGAGCTGTTCTTTTTGTTGTTCCTGGGAGTATTTCCTATATTAAGGGAGTCCAGAATAGGTGATGACTTGAAGATGGTGGTTTCCTTTACGTTTAGAGTTAAGGCTTAGTGCTATTTTAAGTACTCTGTATTTGAAGGATGGCCTGAGTGTGAGGAGTTCCATTTAGTGTTGTTGGTTTCATGCTTTAGAAGTCATTTGGCTTTGACTCTAGTTTTATGGCTATTGCAGGATGGACTGAGTATCAGTGGCATGTTTCAACTATGTTATTTATGGGTTCCTAAATAACTACAGTCTCCCCATAGCCAATACTGAATTGTAAAACATTAAACAATAAAAAGTCATTACCAGTGTTGTACATTAATACTGTGGTACATGAAGATGTTTTCTAAAAATCACATCAGCACCTTTGTTTTTCTCAAACTCTACAGATGCATCTGTTCAGAGTGGAGTTCTGCTTTAAGATTTTCAAATGTAGGCTTTTAGAAGTGAGATTACATCACAAATTAATATTTCTGTGGATGCGCACACTTTTTTGAGATTAAAATCAATTTTAAACAAAGTGGAAAAAAATCTAACGGGAATATATATTTAGTTTGAATTGGTTAGAGGTTTGCTACAGAATACTGTACATGAAGCCTAGGTGGAAGCCATGACTAGATGAACTTGGGCATGTAGGAGAAGTAATACTTTGTGAATTCCACCACAGATGGTCTCACTTACCATCTTCTTCTTGACAAGAAGCAGAGTTGAAACATTTCTCATGGAAAGGGAGGCAGTCTCTTCAGATCTTTCCTGTTGAACAGGAATTGTATAGGATCACTGGTTAGTAAACTCCTCGCTGAAGAGCTAGAGGGAGCCTCATGATTTTATTAGATATAGTTAAGGTTGAGGAAAAGCACTCTGGCGATCAGAATGGTGCATGAAAAGATTGAGTAATAAACACTGACTTAGAGTTCAGGCTGACGTGCTATGGTGTGGGCTTTTTTTTTTTTTTTTAAGCAATACAGCCTCAGAACTTTGTAAGAATAGTTGAGGAAGCACCTAAGCTTTCTAGGTTCTGCCTTTCAGGCGATTTCAAGATTAGGCAAAATACGACTAAATATATTTTAAATGTTTTGGTTTGTCTGACTATAGTGTTTTGTTAACTGAAAGGGTTATTCTCATTTTTGGAGGCAAATCAAAAGCTTGGTTAAATGAAACTTTCTAACAAATCAGATTCAAAACAGCTCTTTCTGTAGAGGGTGATTTTGAAGGAGTTCTATAAAACTGGCATGTTCTGGAGAGACAGTTCCTTCAGCGTAAATGCTTTATGTTGCAAGTATGTATAGTTAAGCTATTGATGAAGCTGATTAAGAATGAATGACTACATTAAATTTAAAATATAGGACTTACTTTTAAATTTGCTATTTGTCATTAGTCTTTTCTCTAAAATTTTTGATGTTTATTAAATTCTTTGATCATAATCATTCTTTAATATTTACTAGTTGTGGGGCAAAAACTTGGAAAAATTTATTTACCATTTAAACGAATAATATAACCCTGAGATAACTACTCAGATTGATCATTTTTAATCTCTTGCACAGTAGTTCTCATTATGTTGCTTGCCAATAAAAGTCTTTATTTGTTGTTCATTAGAACCCTCAGTACACTCAAAAGTTCAGCTATAATTTAATTTGGTTGTTCAAAGGGCCTCTCTTGTTTTGAAACATGTTCTCACTATTCCTTTACCATTTGTGAGCCCATATTCTAAGGCGTCTGCCTAAGGATATTACAGATACCTCATTTTTAAAGTTTTTGCCTAGCAGAGACATAACTTTAAAAAAAGTCCATGCAACAATGTCAATTTTGTTCTTTTTACTTTCTCTCCCTTGACAGTCTAGAGCTTTCTTTCTTTCTTTCTTTGTGATTTAAATTATTTTGCTATAATTGAAATCAGTCCCCCAAGGACTACAACCTTGTCTTGAGGTGTAGTGAGAAGAACACTAGAAGAAAGTTTAAGTAATAAGAATTGTTCTTAAGGCCATTGCACAGTTGTAGTCACTGGAAATTACAAAATGTTGGTCTTTTACTTTCCAAATTGCTAGCAAGATAAATTTAGTTTCCATACAGGAATTACTATGAGTTTCTCAGAGTGGAAGATGGCTTGAGAATTTGGGTTGCATTTGTAGCAAATCACACACACTGAAGACTAGGAGCACTCAAATACCCGCAGCTCTATCCAAGAAAGGCAGAATGTGGAGCTGCTAAGTGAGTCACTGCGTGTGTGATTTTCCAGGGGGAGGCCCGTCAGCCCAGCCTTCTAGATACTGTATTTAATAGTTGTCAAAATGTACAGTATTGTCTTGGAACTTGAGGTTCATGAGTTCATAGCCTGCTTTTTTGTCTTTAGTACAAAGATGTAACGAACCGCACAAAACATTTTTCTCTTATTATGACCTTACATTTGCCAGAGTGCCCCATGCTGAAAATTCCTTTTCAGTATCTTTTTTTTTTTCTGTCCAAATCCAGACGTGTACCCAGACACAAAAGCCTCTGTGTATAGCAAGCTGTTTTAAATATTGTGACTCGACGATGCGATGTCCTTTCTCTGCTTGAGCCAAGGATCTCTGCTCAGTGTCTGTGGATTACCAAGCTCCTTCTTTATTGTACCTCTTGTCAGCTATTCCTATTCATTTAACCTTTCATTAGTGTCTGTGCAGCTTCACTGTCTGGAAAAGGAAGGAAAAACCGAAAGGCCCCACTGTCACAGTTATTAGATTTCTCCGTTACATCCCAGCAACCATAAAGAAGTAGAATCGCCACTATTGTCGTGCGTGCTGCCGTCCCGGGGTGCAGCTCTGCTGTGCATGTCAAGGCCATGTGCCACATGTTGGTCTGCATCCTCGGGATAAACGCACAACATGGGGGTAGGCGGTGCGGGCAGTAATGAGCTTTGGAGGAGTTATTGCAAAGGCCAACAGTTAGTGAAGGAATTTTGCTGAACAGGCCAAGGAGATAGAGTTGAGGGTTGCCAAGATTTGCCTGTGTGGAGCTTGTCAGTCACATTGTTTTCATCTAAACTTCATTTGAGGGAAAAATTGAACACATTTGATGGCAATGAAAAGTCTTTTTCTTTTTTAAAATCTTATGTAGAATAGAAACAATATTCCTGGTGAATATTTAGTTTATTACAGTTTTTTTGTATTAACTGAATCCTACGTGTGTGGTTCTGTTTAATTTTTGCACAATTAGAAAATAATCGAAAGTACTTCATGGATGTTTGTACATTTTAAAATCTTTTAAAAATATATAGCACGTCGGTTTTCCTAGACTGACGTCTCCCCTTTTGATTTCCACTAGCAGAGCCTGGTACTGTGGCTTGGGTCACTACAGACGCATTTGGCCTTGTCACCTTGATGCAAAGAAGGAAAAGGGTGATGATGGGGCACAGATGCAAGCATTTGCAGATCTGGGACTGGAAAGTATTTCTGCATCTTAGAAGATTAGCAGAATTTAAAGAATTCTCTAAATATATGAATAGAGCAAGATAAATGTAATGCCATATTTTTCTCTTTTCCTAAAGAAGTTTACTTTTAGCTGGAGAGATACTCATCTCCCAGGATGAAGACAATGCCTTTTCTTTCCAATTAAAAAATATTTTTTGTCAGTTTACAAAACATTTTTGGGCTTGCTGACAACTACTTAAGTATATTAATGAGAGCTGTGAGTTGTGGTGTGGGCCCGTAGCCCACTAGGGAGGCTGTGCTAGGAAGATCACCTGGGTCCAAGAGTTCAAGGCCACCCTGGGCCACATAGTGAAACCCTGTCTGCAGAAGAAATAGTGTGTATATATGTATGTTAAAATCTATGATGTGTTTAAGTGTACGTATGTATATGACTGCCAAATTCCTATAAGGTTGTTTATAATTTTTACTTGACTTTTTTTTAAGCCGTCTTCTTTCCTGAATTTTAAAATTTATTATTTTGTAGTACTGGGTATTGAACTCAGGTCTCCCACATGCTAGGAAAGTACTCCACTGGTGAGCTGCACCTCCATTCCAAGGGTAACTTTTTAATAGTTACACTTTAAATTTTCTATTGTACACTATAGTGGTATCTTATGGAAGTATTAATGAGCTACGTTATGTGTGTGTCAGGAAAAAGAGATGGGTTGCTTTTTACACCTCTGCCCCTGGTAGCATGGTTTCTCCCAGGAAAATATATTCAGGGGTGACAGCTAAGTGTGCAGTCGACCCAGGGCCTTGCCGTGCCCTCTTGGCTGTAGAATGGAAGTGCTGTGAAGAATGTACTTGGGTGAAGTGCCCTGGTTATTTCAGGTGACTTGGCACCCTTCCTGCAGACAAGGCAAAAATGCCTTTCTCCCTCTTAATGTTCCTATTTTCATTCATTGTGATGTGTTAGAAGAGACCATGAAGATGGTTCTGATCTTAACTTCTCTCCCCTACAATTCCTCAAAACTAAAAACATAGTCCTGTGCTATGAGGTAATTAAAGAGAAAAGAGAACATCATCAGGAGCTGCCTCCCAGGTGAGGGTGGTGTCCTGCGCCTGTCCTTTGTCCAGCCTACATGCTTGGCTGTGGACTCTGCCTTGTAGGTTACATTGACTGCGAAGGCGGTGCTGGGACCGGGACTCCAGGCAGACCCCAGGCTACTCCTTGTACTTCTGAGCGGGTCCAGGCCTTTGTTGGTCAAAGCAGTGAGGTTGATAAGTTCTAAGGGTTTTTTTTTTTTCCAATTTCAATGTTTTATGTACTATTTAATCAGAGCAATTCCATGTTTTTATTAGCTTTGTTGAATATAATTCATTTACTGCACAATTCACCCATTTCAGAAGTTGCATCAACAATAGGCTATTATATGGAGACGCCATCTTTTGCTCATTTGTCAATTAATGGATATTTGGATTATTTCCACCTTTGGCTATTATGAATAATACTATTTTGAGTGTTAATGTGCAGTTTTTTTATTTTTTATGTTTTGATTTTTTTTTTTTTTTTTTTTTTGGTACTGGGTATTGAACTCCACCTTGTGCTTTTCAGGCAGGCGCTTGTGCTGCCGAGCTACCTCCCCAGCCCTGGATGGTTCACTTTGGATGGGTGTCTGTCCGTTCCTTCTAGATGTGGACCTAGAAATGGAGTTGCTTGGTCACGTGGGAACTCAGTCTCTAACTCCTGAGGGGCTGCCAAATAGCTTCCCAAGGCGTCTGCAGCCTTTTACATTTCTGACAATACGTTTTGAATCTTCCAGCCTCTCTACATCTTCTCCAACACTTACTATTATCTTTTTACTTGAACTACTTAGTGTCTGTGTGATAACATCGCTTCTGGTGGCTTTGGTTTGCATTTTCCTGGTGGCTAGTGATGTAAAACTTTCTTATATGTGCTTATTGGCCATTTGTGTATATCTGGGGAAACAGAAATGGCTCCTTTGCCAGTGTTGTATTTGTGTTGTCTTTTGATACTTGAATTTTCATAGCCTTAAATATAGTCAAGATACAAGTCCTTACATAGATATATGATTTGCAAATACTTTCTCCCATTTTTTTTTCTTGCTTGATGGTATCCTTTAAAGGATAGAAGCTTGAAATTTTGATGAAATCCAGTGAATCTGCCTGCCTGCCTGCTCGCCCGCCTGCCCACCCACCCTCTTGCCCTTCTGCCCTCCTGTCCTCCCTCCTTCCCTCATTCTGACAGGGCCTTGCTACGTAGTTCAGGCCATCCTTTAATCTCACTGTGTAACTTGGCCTCAAACTCATGGACAGCTCCTGCCTCAGCCTCCCAAAATGTGGGATTATGGGAGTATACTGCCAAACCTAGCTCCGGTTTATCTAGTTTTTTCTTTTGTTCTAGGTCTTGGTATGCTAAAAAAAAATTGTGTACCTCAAGATCATGAAGATTTCCACCTGTGTTTTCTTCCAAAGTATTTTATACTTGGAGCTCCAACAAGGCAGTTTTTTACACTTTTGACTCATTTGGGTTAACTTTTATATTTAATGTGAGGTGGGGGTCCAAGTTCATTCTTTTGACTGTGGATATCTTTTCCCAGTACCATTGGTTGACAGGATTCTTTACCCATTGAGTTGTCATGTAATCTGTAGAAAGTTAATTGACCATAGCTGATTGGGTTTATTTCTGGAATTTGCATTCATTTTCATTGATCTGCATGCTAGTCTTTGTGCCAGGAACACACTGCTTTGATTTTTGTAGTGTGTTGTAGGGAGCCCTTTTTGGTCTTCGGATTGGCCCAGGAAGTTTGTATTTGTAATCCCATGAATGAATTATTGGAATCCCATCAAGTTAATTCCAATCTACCACTTCCAGTACAATCCACGGCGAGAATAAAGACACTAAGGCATATTTATAGTTCTGGGGAGCCAAGGGGTCCTAGTCCAGCCATGGTGCTGGCTGTGCAGAACAAAGGGCTCAACCCAAGGCCCAACCCGGGTTTTATGCAGTCATGAAGGAGAAGTGGCTTGAGGATGAGTGACTGAGAATTGCAGGAAGTAGGCGAGTACTGTGAGCTGGGCTGGGTAGGAGGCCTGCGTTTACCTCTGTGATATGCAGAGAAGGAGATGGAGAAAAAGTAATTTGCATTATACTATTGAGATAGTATCTAATGTTTTGGGGTCTGGTGCTTCAGCTCTAATGTGTAATCTTTCAAGCCCCCGGAAGTCACAGCCTCTGTCTCTAGGCTTGATCCCAGTGGACAGTGTGGAGCACTGGCTCTTTGTCCCGTCTTGACCTGTTCATAGTGAAGAGCAACAGGTGTGGGTTATTAGGGAAACACACGTGCAGCCTTCAGAGACTCCCACCAGCGCCTCAGCTAGACCAATATGTATTGCTTAGGCCAGTGGAAGGGATAAGGAAAATCCTAGCCAGCTCAGTACATAGCAGTAAATGGAAAAAGGGTCAGGCACAGCCGAAATGGAGGCAACCCCTTCTCTCAAGGAGAGTCTCCAGGTAGTCCTCCACAGTGTGTTAAGCTTGCCATTGAGAATAATGAGCCTTCTAGATTGGTTTTTTCAAGTTGTTTTACTCTTAGTTCCTTAAAGGTATACTTAAAAATCTTTGGCTATGGTAAAGAATAGTAACATAAAATGTACCATTTTAATAATTTTGAGTATACTGTATACTATTATAACTCAACTTACAGTACAACAGATCCAGAGCTTTATTTTACAAAAGCCAAGGTTCTGTATCTGTTGACCAGCTTCCCTTCCGTACATCTCCAGCCACTAGTGAGCAGCATTCTGTTTTCTAAGGGTTTTACTCTTTCATATAAATTGCATAAATGGAATAATGAATTTTTTTTAGTATGCTAAAAAAAATTATTTTACTTAGCATAAGGCTCACTCATATAGTAAGGCATGATAGGATTTTCTTTGTAAAATGGAAGAATATTCCAGTGTGTGTACATACCACCTTTTATCCATTGATGTAGGCTGAGCATTTAGCTTTCTTATGTCTCTCAGCTACTGTGAATAATGGTGCTGTGTGTGGGTGTGGAAATAAATCTTCAGGGGCTTGATTTCCAGTCTTTTGGATAATTGTCTAGAAGTGAGATTGCTGGATCCAGGGTACTTGCTTTTAATAATTTGGGGAAATTCCATATTATTTTCTACAGTAGCCACATCATTTTATATTCTTACTATAGTGAAAATATAAGGGTTCTAGTATTTCCACAGCTGTGTAAGTACTTGTTTTTATCAACAGTGGCCATTCTGACAGGTGTAGGTGCTACCAGGT